>WNWK01024235.1:0-30013 GCA_009830355.1 Cherax destructor
TAGCAATCGCATCTGCCAGAAAAATGACAGGATGGATAATGAGAACCTTCAAAACCAGGGATGCCAAGCCCATGTTGACACTTTTCAGGTCGCTTGTTCTATCTAGGCTGGAATATTGCTGCACACTAACTGCACCTTTCAAGGCAGGTGAAATTACTGACCTAGAAAATGTGCAGAGAACCTTCACGGCACGCATAACTGCGATAAACCACCTCAATTACTGGGAACGCTTGAAGTTCCTAAACCTGTACTCCCTAGAACGCAGGCGGGAGAGATACATTATTATATACACGTGGAAAATCCTAGAGGGATTAGTACCAAACTTGCACACGAGTGTCACTCCCTACGAAAGCAAAAGACTCGGCAGATGATGTAACATCCCCCCAATGAAAAGCAGGGGTGCCACTAGCACATTGAGAGACAACACAATAAGTGTCAGGGGCCTAAGACTGTTCAACTGCCTCCCAGCATACATAAGGGGGATTACCAATAGACCCCTGGCTGTCTTCAAGCAGGCACTGGATAGGCACCTAAAGTCGGTGCCTGACCAGCCAGGCTGTGGTTCGTACGTTAGACTGCATGCGGCCAGCAGTAACAGCCTGTTTGATCAGGCTCTGATCCAACATGAGGCCTGGTCACAGACCTATATATACCTGGAGTTTACCTGGAGAGAGTTCCAGGGGTCAACGCCCCCGCGGCCCGGTCTTTTAGCCTCAATAGTTATTTAATAACCCAGGATGGTTAATATTTAATAATTTCCCTGGAATCCCAGTGTCATTTACTCATTACTAATTACAGGCCCCACAGTGAGCCTTACATGTTTAAAAAAAGAAATTATCAAATTTCTGAATGTATCGGATGAAGGCATAATTAGAAATCATTTTGGGAAATATTTGTCTGAATAATTTCCAGTTAGGCTAAACATGAAGTTGAACTATCCAACTCTCCTAATGTTGTTAATTAAAAGCTTTAAAACATTTTGAAAACTGAAAATAACGTACGTTTTCGCAACAAGTTGAAATTGAAAACCTAAAATTATGGTTCACAACTTTAGGATTCTCTCGCCATTATTCAACTAAATTAGCTAATATGTTTCCATTACACAGTTTAACGCCTTTTAATGTTGATGAAAAACACTGAAAAGTAGAGAAAAACATACATTATTCTAATACCTGAAACAAAAACTAAACGATATACTTATATACATTGCTTTAATAGCTAAAATTAAAAATTCTTATTGAAGTTGAGGAACATTAACATTTAGGTATTTTCGTTGAGTATCTGTTGGTATGAGGAGAGTAGATGTGCCGAAGGGGTTCTAGGAGATAAATACGGTCGTAGTGAAACACACTAGTGGGTGGTAACTATATATTGACAGAATCTGCGAGGGGAGCAATGCCCAACCTAACCTGTCAGTACTATACCAATCCAAGGAATGAGGGAGATGCCTCTGGGCTAGCGCACACATGCGCAGGACTTGTCATGTCATAGGTAGCTAGAGATCCTATCTGAGCAGGGATCGTAAATATAACATAGCTAGTACTACTTACAATATACTACTTAAGTATATTACATAGCAGTTCAGTACACTACTGACAGCTCGGTCATGTTACGTATGGCGTCTCGACATACAATACAACTCTATAGACTGAACAGGCAGGTGGCTCTGGGCTGATTCTATACAATAGCAAACACATACATAACTTAGAACTAATCTTAGAATTGGTAATAGGATGTAATCGACTGAATAGATATTAATATAATGGATCTTAGTGTAATGGTTCTTAGTGTAATGCATTACAAATCATAGTACATTTACAAGGGATAAAATTGATCGATCGATCTGCATTCATGCACTCTACGGATTCTGAGAAAGAATATATTTACAAAGAAGAAAGTTTTTAACAGAAAAGATAGAACTGGCGTGCACAAGTCATACTGTTAAATCTCAGAATTCGGAGGGAACGTGAACACAAAAAAAATTCTGTATACTGATCATCTGATAACAAAACATACAGTCGACAACTTCTTTTAACTTAATCATCTAATTATACAGGCTATATACATTTAACCTTTTTCTATCTGTAACTAAGGAATTATTATCACTTTCCTACTGAAGGAATGAACAGGCTCGGTGGAGTGGATTGAACTCTCCCCGGTTGAAATAGTTAATGCTATAACACGAAATATGAGCAAAGGAGAAACGGTTCTTACTATCTCTTACTGCATCTAATAATTGCTCGACATACAACACTTTACTTTGCAAGGGTCTACTGTCAACTAGGATAATATCACCATCTGGAACACGAGGTACAACAACTGACACTAGTGAGTACACTAGCAACAGAAACGGCTTTCTGCAATGGCTTGTGCATCAGCAAGAGATGGAATAACTCATTACAAGTAGTCTTTCTTTAACAAGGCATCCCCTGGGGAGAACTACCACTTGAACAAGTGCCATCACAGAGATAGTTGTCTCAGTACTCAAGGTTGTCTGGGGTACCTCCGACACCCGAGGTAACTGGACACTATCTTGCGTGCAAGATATTGTAGGGACTGAATTCCAGACAGGAGTGACAGTTTTACTAGTGCCTAACCGCTCAGCTACGTTAATAAATAAGTCACAGATCTATATGAACTTAATCTGAACTTCACATTCCACAGCACTGTGACAAATCTCGGATACAAGCTGTGAGAACAAACATATTGCTCAAAAGCTAGATGCTGTCTTTCAGTCGGTAAGGGACTATTAGGGTTTTGTACTGACTCATTATCATTATGGCTTTGTCTGGCAGAATACACAAAGTTATTACCTGAATTTACTAGAGACATGAGTGCAGAGAATTGAAACGAGAATTAAAAAAAAACAAGATGAAGATAATTATACAGTACAATATAGCTTAACTGGGATTAACGATGATTAACTAATCTGCCTAAGTAATGAGAATGTACAAGACACACTTCAGAGCAAGGAAACTCACTGAAATTTACTTGGCAAGATAAGGTAACACTGTAATATTCAAAAGAAATCTTACTTTAATTTGAATTAAGGTGAGTTGTCTTTACTCTCATTTTCAACAAAGAAATGTAATAGAAAAAATAAATCAATGCAAAAAAACTATAAAACAGAATCAATAATTCTTATGCAAAGAAAAAAATAGACTGATAAAACAAGTTTCTAAAAATAGCACAACACAATTAAAATATGCACTGATAATACAATTGAAATAAATATACTACGTGAAGCACTGAGAATATTGCACTGAATTATGAATTAGCACTCTTGAAAAAATAAACAATTACTTGAACACAATAACAAGATAGAAATTTATGAGAGCAATATGGAACACTGCAAAAAATGGAATTGCACAAAAATTAGTTGCAGAAATAATCAAGTAATCAATAAAAATTGCACTGGGGAAAAAATACAGGTCAAAAGAAAAATAAAGATATTAAGAATTAACTAGTTTGAACACTCTTACTCTTAATTGCAAATTAGGCAAAACAATTTAACTTAATGAGAGCAATGAGAACACTTTACTTTAGGTATGAACACTAATAGTGAATTTGTTCAAACAACACATCAACATAAACAAAAATAAAACAAAGCAAGATATAGAACCGGAAAATTAGAACACCTACAGACTGCAGGAACACATAACATCAAGGTGCAAATGACTGTGGGACTTAAAGTGCACAAAATGTTCTTGAACTAATGACTTGTGGTTAAGCAGAAGTAAATAAACTCTTCATGGCACAAAATTTATGGGACACTAGTCTGCAAAGTTTAAAAACATTAGGAACTGCATATATAAAATAATCACACAAAACAATAACATAAACAAGGTTAAAATGCTGATTAGGACTCTGGGGAAAGAAAAACTGAATGCATGAACACAAAATTAGCAGGAAACACAGGGAAAATGCTGGGAAAATTAATGGTACACAATAACAAAATTAATTAGAGCACACAATAATAATTGAACACAAGTATGTTAAAAGAAAAATTATGTCACAAGGAGTAACTGGCTTAAACTGAGCACAATACTGCACACAGTACTGAGGAAATATTACTTACTTCAGATGAAGACAAGAACACAACACAATATGTAAAATAAGAGACACGAAAAAAAAATAAACAGAGACAATACTAGGAAAATCAAATTATTGCAAGCAAAGAATCTTAACACTGAGTCTGCAATAAATCACGATTCTCTGAATAACACAAAAGTTCACTATAAACTGAAAAAAAATGTCTCAAACACTCGCAATTGTCTCAAAATATATAAAAATGTCAGTAAGCTGTAGGATGGTGGTGGGAGAGGATGTTGGTGGTGGTGGTGGTTGTGGTTGTTCCGGCTAGCGTCCGCTGCTCCACTAAACTCGGCGATTCTTGAAGAAATTTGCGCTTAACTACGAAGAACCCACATAGCTGAGGCCTTCTCGTCGGCGCTCTGGTAGGAATAAACACACTCTAGCTCTTCACCTGCTATGTGAGCCGTAAAACGACGACAGACCCAAGATGTAGGGTAAAAGAAGACACGCGTGGTTGACGGTGGTGTGTGAGTGGGTGGTGTAGATTTTTAGATTTTGCCACCGAAGTGGCTAGTTTATTGTGCACCCCATATTCATCCTGTGGACGGTAGCGCAAGAGAATATGGATACACAAAAGGCCTAGGCACTAGGCCCCAAAAGGGTTAACAATTGTACATTTGAATTTAAATCTACATTTCACTTATCTGTTACAAGCAAATTTAGGAAATTTGCTTAGTATAACTGGTATCTTATTTCATGAATAAGATATCTTGACATGTCACATAGGTTATTATACTGTCTATCTCTATATTCCTCAATAAGTGGACAATTAAGCACATAGTGTTCAAGACAGTGACCATATGCCTGATCACATAATTTGCATTTAGTTTGATCATCATCTGTGTGTCTCCCAAACTGCCAGAAGTACCTGTAGCCAAGCCTAAGTCTGGCCACTACAACATCAGTCATTCTGTTCACATTGCAAGTTGCTCCACAAACATGCCCATCTATGCTCACGTTATCATGAGCACAGATAGCACGTTCATGGAAATTAGATTTGGATTTATATCTACAGTTCACTTATCTGTTACAAGCAAATTTAGGAAATTTGCTTAGTATAACTGGTATCTTATTTTCATTAATAAGATATCTTGACATGTCACATAGGTTATTATACTGTCTATCTCTATATTCCTCAATAAGTGGACAATTAAGCACATAGTGTTCAAGACAGTGACCATATGCCTGATCACATAATTTGCATTTAGTTTGATCATCATCTGTGTGTCTCCCAAACTGCCAGAAGTACTTGTAGCCAAGCCTAAGCCTGGCCACTACAACATCAGTCAGTCTGTTCACATTGCAAGTTGCTCCATAAACATACTTATCTACGTTCATGTTATCATAGTGGGTTATTGATCTACTCAGGCTTCTAACTGCATTCCTATAGCAATCATTTTCATTATTTATTTCTCTCCTAATATTATTCCTAATGCTAGACACAGATATACCAAAGTTATATTCTACATTCTCTTTCTGGGTGCTCTTCTTTACTAACATATCAACTTTATCATGAAGGAGTAATGGAATCCATAGCAATTGTATATTAATTCCTTTGTCCCGGATTTTTTAGTATCTATACCTGGCTTCTCCAATGAGCATGCTGTTAGAGTCATTATATGAGTCAAGAGCCTTGAATGATGACATAGAATCAATAATGATGATAGAGTCAAGCTCAGTGTCATAAGTTAGCTTTAGTGCCATTAGGATTGCAAACAATTAAGTTTGCAGTGTAGACGCCCAGTTGTTAATTCTTATGCCTAGTTCAAAAAAGTTATTATTGTTCTTAACTAGGGAGGTGGCAACCAGAGCAGATGCAGCCCTGCCAGAAGACTCCTGTTTAGATCCATCAGTGTATATAACTTGTGATAACTTATTACTACCAGCTAGGCGAGAAATTTCTTCTTGAGCAGTTGCTTTAACAAGTGATTTAAGGAAGGGATTACTAGCAATGAGCTTCTTGGGAGGGACTTGCAGGTATGTGATATTAAATGAACACATCTTCCATGGAGGGGTGAAATGCTCTTGTTGCCTACAGTGATACAATTCATGCAAGTTGCAAAACTTAATGTAATTGCATGTTTTCACAATCCATTTAGATCTGTGAGTATTTACTTCTAGACATTTAGTAAGATTCATTGTTACAGTGTCTGGTTCATTTCTTAACATTCTAATACCAAGTACAGTGTTAATCTCAACAATCCTATCACTGATACTAGTAATACCAAGCTCCTTCCTCATATTAAGAACCTTTGTAGATTTGGGACAGCCAAGAATAATTCTGAGAGCTTCATTTTGCATTAACTCCAAGGGTCGGAGAGAACTTTCTCTAGCTAATATCAACATGGGAGCAGCATAATCAATTAAGGACCTAATATAGGCTATGTACATCATTCTCGCGATTCTCACATTAGCACCATAGTTGGGGTTGTAGCCAGCAACAGCTTTAAGAGCATTTAGTCTATCTTTGCATTTTTATTTAGTTGTGGTATAGTGGATTTGTTAAAGGGTACATCTACACCAAGATATCTGTAAGTTTTAACGTAGCTAATGTTTTCACCCTGCAAATAGATGGGTGGGAGATGTCGTTTGCTTGTTAATATCTTTGTTTTAGAGGAAGATATTACGAGGCCTAGTCGATTACAAATTGCTTGAACTTCATTAAGAACGGTACTCATCTTTTTATGCCCTGTTGTATGGATCATGATGTCATCAGCATAGCTTATAGCTATATGTTTAGGTGAGGCAGGTAGAGCATTTAGGAGAGCATTAATCAGAATATTAAATAGCATGGGACTAAGAACTCCTCCCTGCGGTGTACCTAGGGACATTTCTTTAGACTCGCTTCTAAAGCCTTGGTAGAGGACAGAGGATACTCTGTTTGACAGGTATCCTATTATCCAGCAGAGTAGGCTACCACCAATATTCATTTTGGCTAGTTCATGTAGTATAACAGTTCTGTTTGCGATATCAAATGCAGATTTTAGATCAAGAAATGTGGTAAAACTAGTAGAGGTGTGTGCAGTGAGAAAGGTGGAGATACAATTCTGCACACTCTTACCTTTCATGAACCCATAGAGGGAGGGGGAGAGTTGGTGTCTGATTCTATAGTACAGTCTGTTAAGTATCATTCTTTCAAAAATTTTACAAAGACAGCTAGTTAAGGAGATCGGTCTAAATGTATCAGGCTGTTGGGGCTTAGGGATTGGCACAATGAGACTATTGGTCCAGGAAGTAGGAAGAACTCCCTCAATGTAACTGATATTATACAGTGCCAACAAAGGATTATTAGGCACGTGCCTTAAAGTTCTGAGAATATCATAGGTTATACCATCCTCTCCAGGAGCAGTTGATCGACCTTTAGTTAATGCGTTATCTAATTCATACTCGGTGAAGAGGCAATCACTCTCATCAGTATTTTGGCTCACAAAATTAATCATTTCAACATTTCTTCAGAAGCACTCTCTAAGTTTTCTCTAATATGAGATGGCAGGTTT
This sequence comes from Cherax destructor, assembly GCA_009830355.1. NCBI lineage: Eukaryota > Metazoa > Arthropoda > Malacostraca > Decapoda > Parastacidae > Cherax > Cherax destructor. Next base: position 7,593 of record WNWK01024235.1, read on the forward strand.
TCATGCCTGGAGATTTTGGACCAGTCATTTATGATGTCATTTGCTTTTTCAAGTGGAAAGGGATGAGCAACATTGCCAGTCTTTTTTCTGGTTATTTTATTTATACCTTTCCATGCCAGACTTAAAGGGGTAGACCTATTTAATCCACTAACGAATTGTTCCCATTCCTGTTGTCTAAGTTCTTGCTTTCTATTTCTTGCATTTGTTAGTGCAGCTTGGAATGTTCTGAGAAGGTCTGGGGTTCTACACTCACGGTATGCTTTACCAATCCTCCTAGCTGCATGTGTTAGATTGCGTAGCTGTGGGTCATTATAATATTTACATTGGTTTTTATTGTCATTTCTAGTGGAAGGTTTATGTTTTCTTTTCCTGCCCACTTGATCTGTGAGTACAGTCTCAATAGTGGTAACTAGATCATCATTGAATTTTTGTGTGCCAGTGGGCTCATAATCCTTATACCATTGATCCAAGTGGTTAATAAAATTGTATATGTGTTCTGGGTTGATAATAAGTTTCCTCCTTCTGTATTTAGGTCCTTGGTTGCTTGAGATATGATCAAGATTGACAGTTGTGAGTCTTGGGAAGTGATCAGATAGAAGATCATCAACTATGACAGAGTCATGCATCGTATATGATGTATTAAATCTAAGGCACAGATCTAGTATGCCTCAATATATGTGAGTAGGCTCAGTAGTGCCTACAATACGAACATTATCATGCTCATTTAGAAATTGCACTAGTTTAGTTCCATTGGTGTTTGTTATAGACCCACCAATATTCTTATGTCTGGCATTAAAGTCTCCAAGTATGAGGGTAGGTTCACTATTGATGCGAGCTGGTAAAGCATTACATTACAAGTAATTAAAATGTTTAAGGTACACTGCATGAAAATTGACAACTCACTGAATTACACTGTATAAAATAAGGAAATACATTGAAAATGCAATGACATGGGAAATATTACTGCAATGTGAATTAATTGTAAAAGTGAGCTGTCTTTACTTTTAATTCAATCAAGAAATATACTAGTAAAAATGTAAAACAATGCAAAGTAGAAATACAAGCAGTATTTTATGCAATTTGAAAATATACTGGAAAACAAATTTCCTAAAAGAAATGACACTAAGAAACTAATATGCAATACTGACACCATTAAAAGAAGTGTAATACTGAAAAGATTGCACTGAATTTTAATTTTAGCACTTGTCAGAAATAAACAATAAGTAAATTAAAATAGAGCACAAAATACTATATAAAATAATTGCAGAACAATATATATTATATATATATATATATATATATATATATATATATATATATATATATATATATATATATATATATATATATATATATATATATATATATATATATATATATATATATATATATATATATATATATATATATATATATGTATGTCGTGCCGATTAGGTAAAACTGGTCAATTAGCAAGAACTCATCTAAAATTAAGTCCTTTCTAAACTTTTCTCTTATACGTTTAAAGATATATTTTTTTCATATATGTTAATGTAAGAATTTATAATTTTGTACCAAGAGAAACTTTGAAAACCTACCTAACCTTATTACAACAAGCGCAATTTAATTTAGCCTAACCCAACTAAATATATTTTAGATATGTTAACATTAATTTAATAATAAACAAACACAATGAAATATATTTTTTTCGTTATGTTCAGAATGATTTTGGCGAAATTATTGTCTCTGCTACCACTCCATCCAACAGTACCCTCTTGGGAACACCGCTGGGTCACCAGGCCATCGACACGGTCCTCAAGGACAAAGTGAATGACCTGAAAAGAAAGGAGGAGGAGAGAATAAGCGATCTTGATGCCCATGATGCCCTGTATCTCCTCACAAGGTGTCTTCCTATGCCAAGACTTACTTACTTCTCGAGGTGCGCACCCTCTTTTGACAACCCAACAATTGACGAGTATGAAGCACACCTGAGATCAACCTTTAAGAAGGCAATGAATCTGTCACTAGAGGATCGGCAATGGGAGCAGGCAACCCTCCCAGTGCGACTGGGAGGTATAGGGGTGCGCAAAGCAACGCAGGTAGCTTTACCTGCATTTCTGTCGTCGTGTTTGGCTTCCAGTGGATTAGTCAAGAAGATTGTTTCCGAACGCTTGAGAGGTGTGGTGGGAGCTCAAGACCCCAGGTTCATTGAAGCAGCCGTGCGGTGGGACACCTTTGCAGACTCCTCCAGTAGACCAGCCCCTCCCAAAGAGCACAAACAGTCCCACTGGGACAAACTGATCATGGAAAAAATTGCCAACACAATGCTCACCAACGCTTCAAAAAAGGACAAAGCTCGTCTCATAGCGGTGAAGGCACCACACTCAGGAGATTTCCTTCTAGCCGTTCCCAATTCCTCCATGGGCACTCGACTCGACCAACAGGCTATTCGGATTGGTGTTGTTCTTCGCCTAGCCGCCCCCATACTCACCGAACATAGGTGTATTTGCGGCAGGGCGACGGCTGATTAATTCGGACTTCATGGTCTCGTGTGTCAGAAGGGAAGTATGCTAGATATGAGGAGGTCAACGACATCATAAAGAGAAGCCTCGCCACAGCCCGTTGCCCAGCTCAACGGGAACCCCAAGTCCAGAAGTCTGATGGAAGTCAAAAGCGTCCTGATGGAGGCATTATGCTGCCCTGGAAGGATGGTAAGCAGATTGCTTAGGATTACACCTGTGCCGCCAAAATGGCAGACACCTACTTGCCATACTCCGTAGCTGAAGGGGGTGGAGCTGCCAGCCACAGGAAGACCCAGAAGACCCGCAAATATGAAGGCCTTCTCCCTTGCTATAACTTCATCCCAATAGGGTCGGAGACCCTTGGAGCATGGGGCAAGTGTGCTCTAAAGTTTCTCAAAGAGCTGGGTGACAAACTCATCATAGAAACCAAGGACCACAGGGCGGCCAGCTTCCTCTTTCAGAGACTCAGTGTTGTGATCCAGAGGAGAAATGCCTGCAGCATTCTGGGCACGCTGCCCATTGCCGGGGAGCTGGACGAAGTATTTGAGATATAGCTCTGAGTTATCTATGTTGTTTTACTCCGTATTGTATTCTTGTCAATGTATTTTGTCAATATATTTTGTCTTTAAATAAAGTATATAAAAAATATAGGGGGTGGTAGGAGAAAATTTTCAAACAGCTTCAGGGAGAACCTTGAGTTTTCCCTGAAGCAAGTTTATTCTTTTCTCTGAGGATGAGGTCCCCAGGACAGTTCCAGAGGTGGTACCTCCCTATATTATATATATATATACTATATATATATATATATATATATATATATATATATATATATATATATATATATATATATATATATATATATATATATATATATATTATATATATATATATATCAGTAAAAGAAATAGTATATGGAAAAGTCCAATTTTAAAGAAGTTCGACCTAATTGACAAATTTATTTTTTAAGGCACGTCATATATACATGTTTGTCGTGCCAAATAGGTAAAAAACTGGTCATTTAGCAAGAACTCATTTAAAATTAAGTCCTTCCTAATATTTTATTTTATACGTTTAAATTTTTTTTCTTTCATTTATGTTAATATAAAAATTAATAATTTTGTATCAAAAGTACCTTAGAAAACTTACCTAACATTGTTATAACAAGAACAATTTAATTTAGCCGAATCCAACTAAATATATTTTAGATAAATTTACAGTAATTTAATAATGAACAAACACAATGAAACATATTTTTTTCCGTTTGATTAAGAATGATTTTTGCGAAATTATTTCATATGCAAATTTTCGCTTACCTTATTCAGCAAGAAGAGCGTTGCTATTTAAGCCAAAATTCCAACTTTTACCTATTCGGCACGACATATATATATATATATATATATATATATATATATATATATATATATATATATATATATATATATATATATATATATATATATATATATAGTATATATATATATATATATATATATATATATATATATATATATATATATATATATATATATATATATATATATATATATATAATAGTATATGAAACTGGTCAGTTAGCAAGAACTCATTTAAAATTTAGTCCTTTCTAAAATTTTCTTTTATACGTTTAAAGATACATTTTTTTAATTTATGTTAATGTAAAAATTAATAATTTTGTAAACTTATCTAAAATATATTTAGTTGGATTAGGTTAAATTAAACCATACCACGGGTGGGGTTTGAACCCGCGGTCACAGAGTCTCAAAACTCCAGACCGTCGCGCTTCTTATAGTAAAGTTAGGTAAGCTTTCTAAGGTTCTTTTGATTCAAAATTTTTAATTATTACATTACCATAATTTTTAAACGTATAGAGAAAATTTTAGAAAGGACTTAATTTTAAATGAGTTCCTGCTAACTGACCAGTTTTACATATTCGGCTGCGAGAAGGTATGTGGGAGGTATGTGGGAGGATTGAAAGTGATGATGAAGCGTTGGATAGGGGAAGATTGGTAAGATAATCAAGAAGTTTGAGTGTTAGTCTAGCTGGTGTTGGAGCCAATAATACGCTTTATTAACACAAGTCAACCACAGAGTCCATCAGTCTTCATTTTTCACTTACGGACGGAGCTGTGAGTTGATCACTCTGAAAATGTTGAAAAAAAATGGCTTGTTGACATAAAAAACTTGATTATGTTGGCTTGAAAACAGAGAAAGGGCTTATAGACTCTAGTGCAAAAGATTTTTGATGAATTTTTTTGTCTTATTGACAGACACTTAAAATTTATGAAGATTGATTGTTAGATGATTCTTGCTGAAGTGAAATGAAGTTAAAGTTTTGAACATGACAGGAAAAACATCGCTTTTAAAAAAAAGTTGATAGATGAAGGCTGAAATAATAATTGAAGCTCATGGGGAAAAATTATAAGATGTAATTTTAATAATTTCGATAATATAAAAAAAAACATAACATATGACGCTTGTTGAAGTGAGAATATCAGCTGCATCATTGTGCAGCTGTATGTAACAGATTAGTTAAAATATCTCATAAAGCAAATTCATTACAGAAAAACAAATTTATTTATATTCGCGAGAGATGCCGCTCACCAGACAAGTTTTAATTAGCTTAAATCTGGAGCACTAACTTTATACGTAGCACATTTTTTCTGAAATGACAGCGATTGCACATTGGCAGCTTTACAAAACCTACGATGTGGAAATCGTCATAGGAAATTACGATCTAGTGATATTATTTTTTTAATTTTGATGGAAAACCTTGTGCCGGCTACACCACGACTGGTTACCCACTGATGAAGTTATCAACTCATGAAGCATTTTGAGCTGAACTGTTTTATCTAATGATCCTAATGATGGTCTTTAATTCCGTTTAATTAAAAAAATGTGAGCAAACAAAAGGGTCTTAAGGAAAGCCGGATATAACGCACATGATGTTTATAATACAACTAAATAGTCCTTACTAATAATAATTTCCCTCCAGCAGGAAGAAGGGTTTTATTCCTATTCAGAGATCAACTCATTCTCTCACGAAAATCTTCATAGTTACACATTTCTTATTTTTCGTCGGCCATCTCATTGCCAGACATATTGCGACCTGCTTTTTCTATTATCATTATTTGAGGAGAACTGCTTAGTGTTATTTTAATTTATGTGTGTCTAAGTTTATGCAACCCTACCTAGCACAATATCACTGAACCTAATCTTGCCCAAATTAAATTCATCTAAAAAATAAAGAAATTATTATTTAAATAAAACTAGGAATTGTTTAAAAAATTATGTTGAGCAAAGTTTAGAAAACTGATGTTTTAAAACTTCATTTGAAAAATAATTTTTTGACGTTTTACCAAAATTAATTTTTTTAACGTATTCTGTTTAGTCTTAAAATTGTAATTTCCTTATTTAAAGTTAGATTAAGTCAATTTGCCTTAGGTTTGGTTACCTTGGGGTTAATAAACTTATAAAATAGTTAACAACAAATAAGCAAATTAGAAAAAAACGGCAATAATATGTCTGCCAGGAGGTGGCCGAGGAAAACTAGAAAACATTCGAATTTTGGAAGCTTATCTAAGTTGGTGCGAGAATTACCAGGTCTAGTAAAGTGGTTCAGTAACTATCCCAATCATATAAATAAGACACATATGCAACACTTGGGTATCTTTATTGAGGAAACGTTTCGCCACACAGTGGCTTCATCAGTCCAATACAAAGTAGAAAGGTGTAAGGACAGGAGGAGTTTGAGGTAATCAGTCCCTCGGCCTGGAGTCGGTTCTCTGAACCATTCATCTACAAACTATCCCAATCACCGCCAGAGTTTGAAGAGCTGTGGGAGTCGGTAGAACAGTCCATAAGGCCTGTGCTTCCCTCCACACATGACCACCTTCGTAAGTATGTTCCACAAAAGCTACTTTTGTAAGACACTCTTTGTCGTGTTTAAATCTATATCGAGTTTCTCTATATCGTTTATGTAATTCAGCTGCGCAGTATGACTATGAAATAGAATGAAAAATCTTTCCAGGAGAGAGAAATATAAAATAATGACTGTGCTAGGAATGTGACTCGATAAAGCCCACTGCGTGGGCGAAACGTTGTCAATAAAGGATCACATTATACTGCTTATGTGTTTATTTTTCCATATATATATATATATATATTATTAATTTTATTAATTATAAATGAATCCAATTTATATAAACTAAAAGCAATATTCATATTATTTTCAAAACTACTTTTTTTATGAAACATGATTCTATTATATTCCTTTCAACCATGGACTTGCTTGATACAACCTTCTCAGCATTTTGAAAATCAATTGGATGCTGAGAAGGTTGTATCAAGCAAGTCCATGGTTGAGAGGAATATAATAGAATCATGTGTCATAAAAAGTAGTTTTGAAAATAATATGAATATTTCTTTTGGTTTATAAAAATTGGATTCATTTATAATTAATAAAATTTGGGAAGAATTTAATGATAAATTGGGCTAATCTTAATTCTTGGGAAGAGTTTCAGGTCCTTTCTTATGTTCCTCTTCACAGAGTCGTGCGATGTTACGCTACTGTGAGGTGTAGTCTTTGTTAGTGTGATGTGACTGTAAGGTGTATTCTGCCCCTTTATAAGCCTTCTTGTCATGTTTCCTTTTATAGTTCCTTGATAATGTGAGTAGTCACGAAAGCGCTTGGAATTTCTCTATTTTATCATAGTGGTTGTCTTGCATATTTTGATATCACTTGCTTCAGGGAAAACTCAAGGTTCTCCCTGAAGCTGTTTGAAAATTTTCTCCTACCACCCCCTATATTTTTTATATACTTTATTTAAAGACAAAATATATTGACAAAATACATTGACAAGAATACAATACGGAGTAAAACAACATACATAAGTCAGAGCTACATCTCAAATACTTCGTCCAGCTCCCCGGCAGTGGGCCGCGTGCCCAGAATGCTGCAGGCATTTCCCCTCTGGATCACAAAACTGAGTCTCTTAAAGAGGAAGCTGGCCGCCCTGTGGTCCTTGGTTTTTATGATGAGTTTTTCACCCAGCTCTTTGAGAAACTTTAGAGCACACTTGCCCCATGCTCCAAGGGTCTCCGACCCTATTGGGATGAAGTTATAGCAAGGGGGAAGGCCTTCATATTTGCGGGTCTTCTGGGTCTTCCTGTGGCTGGCAGCTCCACCCCCTTCAGCTACGGAGTATGGCAAGTAGGTGTCTGCCATTTTGGCGGCACAGGTGTAATCCTAAGCAATCTGCTTACCATCCTTCCAGGGCAGCATAATGCCTCCATCAGGACGCTTTTGACTTCCATCAGACTTCTGGACTTGGGGTTCCCGTTGAGCTGGGCAACGGGCTGTGGCGAGGCTTCTCTTTATGATGTCGTTGACCTCCTCATATCTAGCATACTTCCCTTCTGACACACGAGACCATGAAGTCCGAATTAATCAGCCGTCGCATTGCCGCAAATATACCTATGTTCGGTGAGTATGGGGGCGGCTAGGCGAAGAGCAACACCAATCCGTATGGCCTGTGGGTCGAGTCGAGTGCCCATGGAGGAATTGGGAACGGCTAGATGGAAATCTCCTGAGTGTGGTGCCTTCACCGCTAGGAGACGAGCTTTGTCCTTTTTTGAAGTGTTGGTGAGCATTGTGTTGGCAATTTTTTCCATGATCAGTTTGTCCCAGTGGGACTGTTTGTGCTCTTTGGGAGGGGCTGGTCTACTGGAGAAGTCTGCGAAGGTGTCCCACCGCACGGCTGGTTCAATGAACCTGGGGTCTTGAGCTCCCACCACACCTCTCAAGCGTTCGGAGACAATCTTCTTGACTAATCCACTGGAAGCCAAACACGATGACAGAAATGCATGTAAAGCTAACTGCGTTGCTTTGCGCACCCCTATACCTCCCAGTCGCACTGGGAGGGTTGCCTGCTCCCATTGCCGAACCTCTAGTGACAGATTCATTGCCTTCTTAAAGGTTGATCTCAGGTGTGCTTCATACTCGTCAAGTGTTGGGTTGTCAAAAGAGGGTGCGCACCTCAAGAAGTAAGTGAGTCTTGGCATAGTAAGACACCTTGTGAGGAGATACAGGGCATAAGAAGAAAGAAAGAAAGAAGGAACACTGCAGCAGGCCTACTGGCCCATGCGAGGCAGGTCAAAGTCTCCCACCGGCTTAAGCCAATGCCCCGACCCAGCCAGGTCAGGTTACATCCACTTAAGGAAGGAGCACGGCATCTGACCTAGTAGCACAAACTAGTCAGGTCCAACTCACACCCACCCGCACCCACTCATATATTTATCTAGCCTATTTTTAAAACTACACAACGTTTTAGCCTCTATAACTGTACTCGGGAGTTTGTTCCACTCATCGACAACTCTATTACCAAACCAATGCTTTCCTATATCCTTCCTGAATCTGAATTTATCCAACTTAAAGCCATTGCTGCGAGTCCTGTCAATACTAGATATTTTTAGCACGCTATTTACATCACCTATATTTATTCCTGTTTTCCATTTATACACCTCAATCATATCCCCCCTAATTCTACGTCTTTCTATAGAGTGCAGATTCAGGGCCCTAAGTCTATCCTCATAGGGAAGATTTCTGATACATGGAATCAACTTAGTCATCCTCCTTTGTACGTTTTCCAGAGCATTTATATCCATTCTGTAATACGGTGACCAAAACTGTGCAGCATAATCTAGATGAGGCCTAACCAAGCATCAAGATCGCTTATTCTCTCCTCCTTTCTTTTCAGGTAATTCACTTTGTCCTTGAGGACCGTGTCGATGGCCTGATGACCCAGCGGTGTTCCCAAGAGGGTACTGTTGGATGGAGTGGTAACAGAGACTTCCGGGAGGATTGTTCGCACAGCATTGATTATTTCCTGGTTCGTTGTGGTGATTTCACACTTGGAGGGATTGAGGATGAGTCCTTAGGCTTCGCCCTGTGTCTTCACAAGTTGTAGGTCCTCTAACAGGGACTCTTTAGTACCTGCCAGAGTGCCATCATCCAGGTACCAGATGTTGAGCTCGCTTCGTAGGCTGGAAGTTAGTTCTCTTACTGCCAAGCAGAAGAGAAGTGGAGCTAGTGGATCACCCTGCTGAACACCCTCTGATGAGGGAATTTCATGTTCGCCCCACAAAAGAGTTGAGGGTTTGCTGTAGCCAGCTGAAATGAGGGGAAAAGGACTGGGGAACAGGTCCCGAACGGCTGGCAAGACCACATCTCTCTTCACCATAATAAAGGAATTTCTAAAGTCAAGTTTGACTACGGCTTTGTCGTCTGGTAGGTCCCTGATGTAGGCCCTTGCAGCATGAGCTGCGGCTTCACTCCCTTGAGAGACCCCAAAGCCCAGTTGGTGTGGCTGGAGTAAACTGGCAGCTTCTAGGCGAATGTTTCTTACTGCTGCTTTGGCAACAAGACGGCGAAGGGTGTTACCAACAGCAATGGGCCTAATTCCCCCATCCTTCTTCTTCAAAGCGCATAATGAGGCTCCAAAAAGAAAAGGTTTAATTTCTTCTGGGATTCTCCCAGCCAGGCAGTTGTTGACGAAAGTTGTTAACTCGGTGAGAAGAATTGATGGAGATGCGCCGAGTACTGGATTTACCATCTCTTTGAGGTGTTGTGGTCGAATTCCAGTGTAACCTCCTGCAGATCCTGCTGGAAATGTCACTATCGCCTTATGCACTTCTGATTCTGGCAAAATTAATTGTTCAGTGAATTGTTCAGAATTATTGTTGATGGCTATGGTATCCCTTGTCGGATGCTTGTCTCTTAGTGCTTGAGCTGTGGTCTCATCTCTGGGAGCTACAGTGTCGTCACTTGTAATTATTCTGATTGCTCCCACTGTGTTACCTTCTTCAATTTTTTTGCTAACCTGTGTGCAAATTTTCTCGTTTTCAGTGGATTTTTTCTTGGGTCTACATCTGTGATTCCTGCGATGAAATCACAATTGGCTGAAGTGGTTAGCAGTTTGCCTCCTATATATATTTTTTTTTCAACAAGTCGGCCGTCTCCCACCAAGGCAGGGTGACCCAAAAAGAAAGAAAATCCCCAAAAAGAAAATACTTTCATCATCATTCAATACTTTCACCACACTCTTACATAATCACTGTCTTTGCAGAGGCGCTCAGTTACGACAGCTGAGAATAGTCCCTCCCAGCTGTCACTATCCCAGACCCCTCCTTTAAAGTGCAGGCATTGTACTTCCCATTTCCAGGACTCAAGTCAAACTAAATAAATTAACTGGTTTCCCTGAATCCCTTCACAAAATGTTACCCTGCTCACACTCCAACAGATCGCCACGTCCCAAAAACCATTCGTCTCCATTCACTCCTATCTAACACGCTCACACATGCTTGCTGGAAGTCCAAGCCCCTCGCCCACAAAACCTCCTTTACCCCTCCCTCCAACATTTTCTACCCCGCCTTCCTTCCCCTACAGATTTATATGCTCTCCAAGTCATTCTACTTTGATCCATTCTCTCTAAATGACCAAACCACCTCAACAACCTCTCTTCAGCCCTCTGACAAATACTTTTAGTAACTCCACACCTCCTCCTAATTTCCACATTCCGAATTTTCTGCATAATATTTACACCACACATTGCCCTTAGACAGGACATCTCCACTGCCTCCAGCCGCCTCCTCGCTGCAGCATTTGCAACCCATGCTTCACACCCATATAAGAGTGTTGGTACCACTATACTTTCCTACATTCCCTTCTTTGCTTCCATATATATATATATATATATATATATATATATATATATATATATATATATATATATATATATATATATATATATATATATATATATATTCATTGTAAGTGATGTAAAATAATTATTTTTAGACCAAACCAAGACTATTCTTACTATCAACACCAATACATTATCTGTGGTACATTTTCCGGTGACTGAAAATTGTTTTCTGACATCTGTGAATAATTGTTTAACATTTCTAACATGTTTTCACTTAATTTGTTTATGAGAGCTGCTGTAGATCACAAGTGTTTTTTTCATGGTAACGACAATGCAAACATATTTATGCAAGTTGATCTATGTTTCATCCACATATACTTTTTAGCAACCTGCAACACAGCGTCACTGCATTATTTTTGGTGGTTGTTGTTGATGGTTTTGGCAGTACATTTTAACAAAGGCTTGGTTTGTTAGGGAAACGCGTCCTCCTAATAGTTAAGTAGATTTCTTACATACGTAAGTGGTATGATACTTTGTATAGGTCCCAGGCAACTCCTTGGCACCTAGCCAGCGGCAGTCTTGACTGGCTACCAGGGTTGTAACACTGTGACGTACATTACAATAAACTCCGGCTGTTTCCTACTTATTTTCTATCCAGACTTTCACTCAATACTGTTTTCAGCAGTTTCTTTCATTTACATTAGTTAGGTTAGGTCAAGTAAATTTATTTTTGTATTGTTATATATTTTATTAATAAAAAATAAGTAATAATAATAATAATAATAATAATAATAATAATAATAATAATAATAATAATAATAATAATAATAATAATAATAATAATACCACAACAGCATTAAATGGATTATTCAGAGGCGATACAATAATTTTGGAGCACGAATAGAAAACATTGTTTAAGGCTCGTTTAACAATTATTCATCCCACTGTTATAAGCGCAGTGGAATACTATGTTTAGGAGGGAGTGGTTAGGGAGGATAACACATGAATTACGAGAAGTTTTTGTTTTAGGGATCTTCAGTATAAGCCAGTATCATCTTACACTCACTGAGAATACAGTAGGGAGTTGCAGGAATGTAAATATTTATTAAATGTAGGGAAATGCCCTTTTCAGGTAATCCGTTCTGTATATTCTATATGCACAAAGATCGTGAGTAAGGTTTCAATAGAAATGTTATAAATCGATCTTGATGGTGGGTTTACAGAAAACCTGAAATTTCAGTGTGCGTGTTAGGATTTATGTATTATAACGTCTAACGTCCAAAGTTAACTGGACGGTCGGCTATACTGGCAAAGTTCGTCACGTAAATCTCCAATGTCCTATGGGCGATCATAAATATATTGTCCACGACAATTTTTCTGCCTGCAAATGTTCCGTTGATACTTTGGCATTAACTGTCTTAATGGGTGACCCCATTTCGCGTACTGTGGAGCTCGTCGCCGTAGCTGAAGTAATTGATATTTACAAGTAACTCAATTAAGTCGACAAATTCTCTGGCTGGGAGCAGAGATAAGTTATCGTTGTTTTTCCGTCATAGAAGTGCCAAAACCATTTCAGCTTTGTATATCTTACGTTAATGGATATACTCCTATTAAACACTGGAGATTTAAGTGACAAACTAAACCAATTAGTGTTGTTCCTCTAATTCACTTTGGAAGAAGTAGAACTCAGCCATTAACTATTAACTATTTTTCTAATCCAACCCAAACACATGAATTAAACTAGGATTATTGACAGGGTTTTACATTCGTTCACCCAGAATATGCAGTCATGAGTATCTGGAAGAGGATTGTGTATACATTCAACAATAAATCACTGAATTATATAACCCTTCATTTTTTGACAGTAGTGAGTTTTGCGAATGCTCAACATGCCTAAATCATGTGTCATAATCCATAAAGCATTGCTGAGTATATAACGAAAGCCTTGTGTGTAAGCAGAAAAATATTAGATAAATCCTTCACCATCAAATGCTTGACCAACAATGAAGCAACAATGGTGGACTTTACTGTATACCAAAAAACTATATGTGTACTGAAGAGCATTAATACGCTTGCCTGAATAACGCCTTAATCATATGTTGAAGGGGAAAGACGCAACAATTATATTACGCCTATTTTAGGATAAGTTTGTGATGCTGATTCCTAATATATATCATCAATTTTGCTTGAGTGGCTCTATTTTTTTAACAAATTGGTATCCCATTGAAAAACAGGCAGGGCTAATTTACAAATCGCATTGAAATTATTTTTTTCGACCGTGCAAAAGTCATATGATGTAACATATACTAGCACTTTACTCTATTTAATAACAGATTAACAAAGTAATATAATTCAGATACCACTAATTACTGCACACGAAAACTTTGTACGATTTTCTTTTATGTTGGTCATCATCACAGTTTTGTTGAGTGAACAATTGGAAGATGCATATTGGTTACCATTGTGCAATAAGACACATTTCAAGCTTCTAATGGAACTGTTTATAAACAGCCGCCAATCTCCTGGTCGATATTCAAGTTCCATTCGAAGAAGTAGTACAGGGATGTTATTGCAGTATACAAGTTCTTCATATTGGCTGAAGTAAGGAAGGACTTCAACCTCTCTCGTTTGATAAGCTGTTATTTTAACATCTTCTTGTAGACAGTTCTTTTCTTTTAGTCTGGATGCTAAAAGTTCAAATGCTTGCTTTAACAGACTGAGGTCATGCATCAGATCACTGAGTTCCTGGGAGAAGTGTTGTGGTGTATTGAAATGCTTAATTCATATTCACTTCCACTGCTATCACCTGTTACATCCTAAACCCCGAGTTTCTTCAAAATTTGACAATGGAAGGTCAGGCAGTGTTGTAAAACACTGGTATGGAAACGTCTTCGCTCTGTGACACAGGTCTCCTTGCTGACTCCAAATCAGGATATTCCAATTTTCACAATCACCATACAGAAATAACAATCGTCGTTGTGGTTTTTCAACTCTATCCACACCATAGGCACATCGAAGTTTAAGCTATTCCTTTGCCTATTTTTTCACTGTCGTAAGCATTCTCACAGGTTTTGCAAACCATGTGGGAAACCCAAGACTTGTCTTGTTCTCCAAGCCCCACTCCAAAATAAGCAAGATAAGCTTGTTTTACAAAAATCTGTGATGTTTTGTCTTTGTGTTTTTTTTTTTTTTTTTTTGCAAAAAAATATTCGTCAGAAATGTAGCAAATTACATTGGGATTGTTTAAGCAGGGTCTTCGTGAAGAACTCAGGTTTATCTGTAAAAAATATCAAAATAATGGTTACAGCATTGTCACGTGATCGTTGTTGATACAACTCCTTTCGTTAAATATTAAAACTATCTGTATATACAAATTGTCACTAAATATACATAAACACGAGTTATGGATATGTTCCCCATTAATTAAGGGTACGTTTGCAATATCTCACAAACTAGAGTAAATTTGAAACCCTACTTTTATTTTATAATTCAGCAACCCCAAAACACCTTTCATACCTTCAAATATCTATGGCAACGATTTTTTTGTTTATCAGTGTCAGACAAACGAAGCTTCACAATATGAGATATCTAAATGCAGCTCTCACATGGTATGTATGCTACTCACACTTCACAACCAGCAGCAGCTTATGTTCCACAAGAAAAAGATGAAAGGAAAGCATCTTTTTTCACTGGTGTGATGAGAACCTGACGTCCTTTGACTGCAGCGTAGGATGCATGAAGTCCTGCACTTGTGCCTTCCTTCTCTTGACTGCAGTAACTAATAATCTTATGATTATAGTATGCATTTGCAAATACTATTTTGCTCGGTTGGTAACATGCACCATCTTGTCTGTCCAGCACAACTCAAGACACTAGACAGGTCAACTTTATTTTTCTAAAGGCAGAAAAATATCTTCGAGGTGGACGTGATATATTAATTTCATAGAAGACACTCATTCTTAATCCTTGTCAACTCTTTTTTTTCTGGCATAACCTTTTAAGATTTTTGGTATGTACAAGTCCCAAGCATGATTCACTCTCCAACTAGAGGGCAAATTAAAGTGGTGACGTTTTTGACAGGTACGCGGCTATAGGAAAGGGATTCTTCTCTTGAAGATATGCCATTTTCTCTGCAGGGTGCTTGCTAGATTAAGAACCCAGCATCTCTCATAATAAATGATGGGGATATTTTCGCCTTCGTAATTTTTTTTACACTTATAATCAATGACACACGAAGAATTATGGAACTAACGCATTTACTTTGTGATTATGATTTTTGTAACCTATATATAATACACTGGATAACTGGCCACACTCTTTCTGATAGACCCTATGAACACACGAAGCATTGTTGCCTTTCTTACTCTAAAAATGCTTTTATCTGTAAATCAGAGATCATAGCCATCGTAAAAGCTGGCCCTCTCCTTCATGAACGCTGTCGTGTTGAATTACTCGTTGTACTCATGAGTTTTTTGTATGAATCTCAATCCTGGTTATGCTTCTATGGGTCCATGCTTTTCTCAACACAATGTGCAGTGAATGTGGGATAAAGTATGACTGTGTATAATACAATGCATAATTATCAGAAATGGGAAGGAATGTTAACTAATAAATGAGACTTTGGAATATCATAATACTTAGGAATATCATATTACCCGAAATAAGGAAAACTGGGATCAGTAATCAACATTTGCTCAGTTACGCTATTCTAAAAATCTACATTATTATAAAGATATTAGGCATTCTAAATTACCACAAATATTATACACCTCTTGAAAATTATTACCTCCACATTATCCAAAAACAAGAAAACTGAAAATATAACTACCTAACTATTTTGCAAAGCGACAACAGTCATATTTTAACTTGATTGACGCTGAAGTCAAGAATCAATGTAATCCCAACACTTGTCTGTACTCATAATAATAAACCAAATTCTATGGGACAGTTCCAGTAACACACAAGCTCTTTAACAGTTGTTAACCTGCCCTTGTCACATCTCCAGGGCTACCACATATTCAATAATTTTAATTTCCAAAAGAAAAATCATAAATAACGATGAAACAGCTTATTACAGGCTTCATAACCACTGATAGAGAACTAAAGAATATTTGTTTATATATATATATATATATATATATATATATATATATATATATATATATATATATATATATATATATATTTTTATATTTTTTTTTTTTTTTTTTCAACAAGTCGGCCGTCTCCCACCGAGGCAGGGTGACCCAAAAGAAAGAAAATCCCCAAAAGAAAAAACTTTCATCATCATTCAACACTTTCACCACACTCATACATAATCACTGTCTTTGCAGAGGAGCTCAGATACTACAGCTGAGAAAAGTCCCTCCCAGCTGTCACTATCTCAGACCCCTCCTTTAAAGTGCAGGCATTGTACTTCCCATTTCCAGGACTCAAGTCCAACTAAATCAATTAACTGGTTTCCTGAATCCCTTCACACAATGTTACCCTGCTCACACTCCAACAGATCGTCATGTCCAAAACCATTCGTCTCCATTCACTCCTATCTAACACGCTCACACATGCTTGCTGGAAGTCCAAGCCCTCGCCCACAAAACCTCCTTTACCCCTTCCCTCCAACCTTTTCTAGGACGACCCCTACCCCGCCTTCCTTCCCTACAGATTTATACGCTCTCCAAGTCATTCTACTTTGATCCATTCTCTCTAAATGACCAAACCACCTCAACAACCCCTCTTCAGCCCTCTGACAAATACTTTTAGTAACTCCACACCTTCTCCTAATTTCCACATTCCGAATTTTCTGCATAATATTTACACCACACATTGCCCTTAGACAGGACATCTCCACTGCCTCCAGCCTCCTCCTCGCTGCAGCATTTGCAACCCATGCTTCACACCCATATAAGAGTGTTGGTACCACTATACTTTCGTACATTCCCTTCTTTGCCTCCATGGATAACGTTTTTTGTCTCCACAGATACCTCAATGCACCACTCACCTTTTTTCCTTCATCAATTCTATGGTTAACCTCATCCTTCATAAATCCATCTGCTGACACATCAACTCCCAAATATCTGAAAACATTTACTTCTTCCATAATCCCATAATATATATATATATATAGGATGGGATCCACCTCTGGTACAAATTGTGGGACCCATAGCCTCGGAGAAGTGGATAAAAAGGCTTCAAGGAAGAATATTTGGATTTCTTCCTGAAGCCATTTGAATATTCCACTTCCCCTACCACCCCATCTTTTCATTCTTTTTTTTTTACCAGTAGGTATATTTTATTACATAATATGGTACAAAAGATTTAAGAGATGCATTGTTGATATAAAGATGGCATATACAGCACACGAGGTGCGAGAGATACGTGTCTAGTACATACTGTTACATGTTTGTCACGGATTATAATGCGAAAATCTCATCCAGCTCCTCAGAGCTGGGGCGCGTGCCCAAAATACAGCATGCATTACCCCTTTGAACAGCAGCGCTGAGTTACTGGAACAGAAAACTAGCTGCCCTGGGATCCCTAGTTACCCTGTTGAGTCTTTTGTCCAGCTCCTTCAGGAACTTAGATGCACTCTTTTCCCATGAGCTAAGGATCTCTGAGCCTATGGGAACAAACATATAATATATATATATATATATATATATATATATATATATATATATATATATATATATATATATATATATATATATATATATATATATATATATATATATATATATATATATATATATATTATAATATATATATATATATATATATATATATATATATATCTTTCTTTTTCTTTCAACACGTCGGCCGTTTCCCACCGAGGCGGGGTGGCCCAAAGGAAAAAACGAAAGTTTCTCCTTTTACATTTAGTAATATATACAGGAGAAGGGGTTACTAGCCCCTTGCTCCCGGCATTTTAGTCGCCTCTTACGACACGCATGGCTTACGGAGGAAGAATTCTATTCCACTTCCCCATGAGTGGTGCACTTAGAAGTCTGTGGAGACAAAGAACTTTGTCCATGGAAACAAAGAGGGGAAAGTATGAACATGATAACATAAGAAAGAAGGAACACTGCAGCAGGCCTACTGACCCATGCGAAGCAGGTCCATCACTCCCCGGCTTAGACCTGACTACCTGCAGGCATAAGACCTAGTACCACAAGCTAGTCAGGTCCAACTCACACCTACCCACACCCACTCATGTATTTATCTAACCTATTTTTAAAACTACACAACGTCTTAGCTTCTATGACGGTACTCGGGAGTTTGTTCCACTCATCCACAACTCTATTACCAAACCAGTGCTTTCCTATATCCTTCCTGAATCTGCGAGTCCTGTCTTGCCTGGATATTTTCAGCACGCTATTTACAGCCCCTTTATTTATTCCTGTTTTCCATTTATACACCTAAATCATATCCCCCCCTAATTCTACGCCTTTCTAGAGAGTGCAGATTCAGGGCCCTCAGTCTATCCTCATAGGGAAGATTTCTGATACATGGGATCAACTTTTTGATCCTCCTCTGTACGTTTTCCAGAGCATTTATATCCATTCTGAAATACGGTGAGAAGAACTGTCCAGTATAATCTAAATGAGGCCTAACCAAGGATATATAGAGTTGAAGAACCACCTGAGGACTTCTATTGTTTATACTTCTTGATATGAAGCCAAGGATTCTGTTAGCTTTATTGCAAACACTTATGCACTGTTGTCTTGGCTTCAGATTACTGCTAACCAGAACTCCTAAATCCTTTTCACAATCACAAGTATTAAGATCTACATTATTCAGTTTATATGTGGCATGGTTATTGTCCTGCCCAACATTTAGAACTTTGCATTTGTCTACATTAAACAGCATCTGCCACTTATTCGACCATTGCATTAGTCCATTCAAATCATCCTGGAGTGCTCTAATGTCCTCATTTATTCCCTCATCTGTGGGACACCGCTTGTGACGTGCCCCCACTCTGATTTCTCCCCATTTATGCAAACTCTCTGCTGCCTATTTGTCAACCATGCCTCTACACTGGAAAAAATTCTCCTATTCCGTGTGCCTTAAGTTTCCTCAGTAGCTTCTGATGTGGAACTCTATCGAAAGCCTTACTGAAGTCTATATACACAATATCATATCCATTACCATGATCTACCTCCTCAAACACGTTAGTGAAAAAAGTTAGTAAATTCGTAAGACAGGAACGCCCCCTTAGTAAAACCGTGTTGAGATTCATTAATCAATTTATGCCTTTCAAGATGGCTACGAATTGTCTGGGCAATTACTGATTCCATAAATTTACCAACTATGGAGGTAAGACTTATTGGTCTATAGTTCGAAGCTAAGAACCTACCACCTGCCTTGTAAATAGGTATTACATTTGCCATTTTCCACTTGTCTGGCACTATGTCAGTTTGTAGTGCTATATTGAAAAGATTAGCCGAAGGTTTGCTATGTTCCTCTTTACATTCCTTTAAAATCCTCGCAAAACAGTTCATCAGGGCCTGGGGATTTGTTAGGTTTCAATTTCTCTATTTGTCTGATGACCATGTAACTAGTTACCCCAATGTTGCAACAAGGAAACGGCTGGAGGCAGTGAAGATGTCATGTCTGAGAGCAATGTGTGGTGTGAATATAATGCAGAGAATTCATAGTTTGGAAAATAGGAGGAGGTGTAGGATTACCAAAACTATTATCGTCTCAGTTTTAGATGGTAAACATGCCAGTTGATTACCCTATACTATTTTATGTTAGTAATTTTCATCTATTTCATAAAAAAATATATTAATCGAAAAATGGCTTGATTTTATAATACAGAATTTTATCCCAGAAAATCTTTAAGGGTCTTCCATGTATGAATTGCTTTAAATAAAAATTAAGTTATTTGAATATTAAACAGCGTATATATTGCATTTTTAAGAGCGAATAATGACATTAATTAATTATGCAACTTTCCCTCGTTGCCGGCAAAGCAGTGTGATCCTGTCTACATCACGCACTGTACTTCCTGCTCTCTTTCCTTCCTTCCTTCTCCGCGCACCGTACTTTCTGCTCTCCTTCCTTCCTTCCTTCTCCACGCACTGTACTTCCTGCTCTCCTTCCTTCCTTCCTTCTCCACGCACTGTACTTCCTGCTCTCCTTCCTTCCTTCCTTCTCCACGCACTGTACTTCCTGCTCTCCTTCCTTCTCCACGCACTGGACTTCCTGCTCTCTTTCCTTCCTTCCTTCTCCGCGCACCGTACTTTCTGCTCTCCTTCCTTCCTTCCTTCTCCACGCACCGTACTTTCTGCTCTCCTTCCTTCCTTCCTTCTCCACGCACTGTACTTCCTGCTCTCCTTCCTTCCTTCCTTCTCCACGCACTGTACTTCCTGCTCTCCTTTCTTCCTTCCTTCTCCACGCACTGTGCTTCCTCCTCTCCTTCCTTCCTTCTCCACGCACTGTATTTCCTGCTTTCCTTCCTTCCTTCTCCACGCACCGTACTTCCTGTTCTCCTTCCTTCCTTCCTTCCTTCTCCACGCACAGTACTTCCTGCTTTCCTTCCTTCCTTCCTTCTCCACGCACTGTACTTCCTGCTCTCCTTCCTTCCTTCTCCACGTACTGTACTTCCTGCTCTTCTTCCTTCCTTCTCCACGCACTGTACTTCCTGCTCTCCTTCCTTCCTTCTCCACGCACTGTACTTCCTGCTCCTTCCTTCCTTCTCCACGCACTGTACTTCCTGCTCTCCTTCCTTCCTTCTCCACGCACTGTACTTCCTGCTCTCCTTCCTTCCTTCTCCACGCACTGTACTTCCTGCTCTCCTTCCTTCCTTCTCCAGTGATAGCTGAGGTGGAGAAGCTGGAACCCCCGCTAGTGGACTCCAGGCTCAGTAGCTGGTTACTTAAGAACATAAGAACATAAGAAAGGAGGAACACTGCAGCAGGCCTGTTGGCCCATACTAGGCAGGTCCTTCACAATCCGTCCCACTAACAGAATATTTGCTCAACCCAATTTTCAATGCTACCCAAGAAATAAGCTTTGACAATTCTACCCACTCATGCGCGAGTCCCACTCAAATCCAACCCCTCTCACTCATAAGAACATAAGAACATAAGAACATAAGAAAGGAGGAACACTGCAGCAGGCCTGTTGGCCCATACTAGGCAGGTCCTTCACAATCCGTCCCACTAACAGAATATTTGCTCAACCCAATTTTCAATGCTACCCAAGAAATAAGCTTTGACAATTCTACCCACTCATGCGCGAGTCCCACTCAAATCCAACCCCTCTCACTCATGAATTTATCCAACCTAAATTTGAAACTACCCAAGGTCCTAGCTTCAATAACCCTACTAGGCAGACTGTTCCACTCATCAACTACCCTATTTCCAAACCAATACTTTCCTATATCCTTTCTAAATCTAAACTTATCTAACTTGAATCCATTATTGCGGGGTTTTCTCTTGGAGAGATACCCTCAAGACCTTATTTATATCCCTTCGTTAATACCCATTTACCACTTGTATACCTCGATCATGTCTCCCCTCATTCTACGTCTTACAAGTAAATGTAATTTTAGGGTCTTCAATCTTTCTTCGTAAGGAAGATTTCTAATGCTATGTATTAATTTAGTCATTCTACGCTGAATGTTTTCTAACGAATTTATGTCTATTCTGTAATATGGAGACCAGAACTGAGCTGCGTAATCTAGGTGAGGCCTTACTAATGATGTATAATGCTGTAATATAACCTCTGGACTTCTGTTGCTAACACTTAAGAACATAAGAACATAAGAACATAAGAAAGGAGGAACACTGCAGCAGGCCTGTTGGCCCATTCTAGGCAGGTCCTTCACATTCCATCCCACCAACAGAATATTTGTTCAACCTAATTTTCAATGCTACCCAAAAAATAAGCTTTGATAATTTTATTTACTCATGTGCAATTCCCACTCAAATCCAACCCCTTTCACTCATGAATTTATCCAACCTAAATTTAAAACTACCCAAGGTCCTTGCTTCAATAACCCTACTAGGCAGACTGTTCCATTCATCAACTACCCTATTTCCAAACCAATACTTTCCTATATCCTTTCTAAATCTAAACTTATCTAACTTGAATCCATTATTGCGGGTTCTCTCTTGGAGAGATACCCTCAAGACCTTATTTATATCCCTTTGTTAATACCCATTTTCCACTTGTATACCTCGATCATGTCTCCCTCATTCTACGTCTTACAAGT
>WNWK01024236.1:0-30010 GCA_009830355.1 Cherax destructor
GGGAAATAATTTGAGAAACTGCTAAATGTTGATGAAGATAGGAAACTGATTTCACCCATTGGCCAGGAAGGTATAATATATAAAGGGTGAAGAAGAGTCAGATGTGCATGTGGGAGAGGTGCATCATGGGTAGGCAGCGGGGATTCAGGGGATCAAGACAGAAAAGTTAAAAGCAGTGGGGATATAGTTTTGGAAGGGTTTGGGTGCTTTTATTAAATGTATGGAAGAGGAAGGTACCTAGGGATTGGCAGAGAGCATGCATAGTTCCTTTGTATAAAGGAAAAAGGCAAAAGAGTGCAAAAATTATAGGGGAATAAGTCTGTAGAGTATACCTGGTAAGGTGTATTGTAGGGTTATTATTGAAAGAATTAAGAGTAAAACGGGGAGCAGAATCGAAGATGAACAAGGAGTCTTTAGGAAGGATAGGGGAATAACAAAAAAGGCACAATACCATGACTGGAACAATACACAAATAACCCGCACATAGAAGAGAGGAGCTTACGACGACGTTTCAATCCGACTTGGATATTTACAAAGTCACACAAAGAAAAGAAGAGAAGGAGGGAGTATATATAGGCCAGTTGGTAAATTAGACACATATGCAACACTTGGGTATTTTATTGAGAACGTTTCGCCACACAGTGGCTTCATCAATCCATACAAGGAGAATCGTGAAGAACAGGAGGAGTCGATGTTGTCAGTCCATCAATCTTGAATATAATACAGCATATGTGCGAAGATAGCTTATATACTGTAGACAGGAGAGTGCAGAGTCGTAGGAGGTGCCATTTGCCCAATGTGGAAGTAGGTCGTGCCCAGGGATTAGGCAAGCGAAGAAATCCCTGGCACGACCTACTTCCACATTGGGCAAATGACACCTCCTCACTGCACCTCTCTCAATATATAAGCTCACCTCTTCCACATATGCTGTTATCAGATGATGGACTGCATCGACTCGTTCCACGATTCTCCTTGTTGGACTGATGAAGCCACTGTGCGAACGTTCCTTGTACCCAAGTATTGCATATGTGTCCATTTCCAACTCGTCATTCTCTGAACCATTCATCTACATAAAAGCCAGCAGACAGGGACGGGAACAAGAGGAAGTGGTGGAAGTAGTAGTAGTAGTAGTAGTAGTAGTAGTGGTAGTAGTAGTAGTAGTAGTAGATAGTAGTAGTAGTAGTAGTAGTAGTAGTAGTAGTAGTAATGGAGTCAGTCAAATACTAAGAAGAGGAGCACTGCAAGGAGCTAGGGGCCACTAGGGAGCTAGGGGCCCACAGAGGGTAGAAGCAAGAACACAGAGGGGAAAAAATAATAAATAATAAAGGACAAATACCCAAGGCAGAAGAAAGAAACCCAGAGGAGAAAGAGGAAGAGGAAGAGGGAGAAGGGAAAAGAATCAGGTTAAGCCACGAGTGTTTTGAAGTTTGGAGCATTTAACAATGTAATGGGAAAGAAAGCATCTACAGAGACAAAGCCACGACTAAGATTCATACAAGAAAGTTGTGTATAAATGAGGATTCAACCAGACGGCGACTGTGAACGTTGGACGTAGGGTGACAGTTTTAGCAGAAGACCAATCACTAGGATGACTGAGTTAGTTTTAGTTTCATATCGTTATTATACCCCATTCCCATCCTGTGGGCGGTAGTCAAAAGATTACAGAGGTACATAATGGGTCCAGAGACTGGACCCCAAAGTTTGATAGCTGAGCAAGTTACAAAGGTAATGAACTCAGGTAGATCTGGTCACAATCATGACAAGTTACAAAGGTATTTACAGATTACAGAGGTATATAATGGGTCCAGAGACTGGGCCCCAAAGTTCTGATACTGAGCAAGTTACAAAGGTAATGAACTCAGGTAGATCTGGTCACAATCATGACAAGTTACAAAGGTATTTACAGATTACAGAGGTATATAATGGGTCCAGAGACTGGGCCCCAAAGTTTGATAGCTGAACAAGGTACAAAGGTAATGAATCATGTAATTTACTTACTTACTTTTATACATGGTTGCAATCATGAACAAATTATAAAGTAATGAGCAATGCCGGCGTCCGAGGACGCCATATAGTCAGTCCATCTTGTAGGGTTCCGTGAATATAAGTGTTTTTGAGGGCTACACAAGGGTACTACAGGGGTTATCAAGTGTGTCAGGGTAGTGAACAACCCTTGAAGTGATTTACGAGTTGCCCTGAGCCACATAAGTGTGGGAAGAGCCTAATTTTATAAGTGAACTAGAAATAAATATTTGGTGGCGGGTCAGTGGGCCTAGTGTGCTCCAGGCGACGTTGCCACGTGTGTCACCCTAGATAATAAAGTGAAATAAATGTGACAAGTGAAAGAAATACAGTGAATAGGTTATATTATAATCGACAAGAAACGAAAGTGGATATACGCCAGAAATCACATTGAGTTGGACAATCTACAGGATACTACCTGGCCAAGCTGCATCGCATGCAAGTATTCACCTATGCGTGGTTTTCGGGGTGTCGGGAGTAGATCCAATTACCTAACCGCTAAGTTTTGTGAACGGTCAACTCCATAGTAAAGATAAGGAATAGGATATCAAGTATCATAACAAATAGCAATTGGTAATTTCTAGGAAAAGGGCGAGCAGACAGGTGAATCATAGAATACATTAACTGGTAGATCAGGTGTGTCAGGTCAGGCCGGTAGAGGAGACTGTAGACTACGTGTTACTCGCAGACCTCACATACCACTCATACACCATAACACAATTTCACCCACTACTTTTCACACATAAATCCACACAATATAGTTCCACACACACACACACACACACATTTCCGAAGTGTTTCCTTACATACACATACCACACACATATATACAACAGGCCTAGTGTCTAATTGACATGTGCCTAGGACAAAATGTAACTAACTAACACACACATTAACTGGTAGGTCAGGTGTGTCAGGTCACCAGGTAGAGAAGCACTGCAGACAACGTGTCACCGCAAACTCCACATACACACCCATACACCATAACACACAATTTCACCACTACTATTACATACATACACACACAAACATACATACACACACACACATACATACACACACACAAAACTAACATACACACAAAAACAACACACACACATAACTAACGTGCACACACACACACACACAAACTAAACACACACACACACATACACATACACACAAAACTAACACACACACACAGGCCCACCACACTCCCCTGCTCCCTCCACCCATCTCTCCCCCACTCCCTTCCTGAACCCCTCTCTACCCACCTCCCCCTCTCACCACCTCCTCCCCTCTCATCCACCTCCCCCCTCTCACTGCTCCTCCCCTCTCTCACCCACCTCCTCCCCCTCTCCCTCTCCCATTCCTCTCTCACCTCTCTTCTCCCTCCTTCCTTCCCCCTTCCCTATTTCCCCCTCCCCTCCTCCCCCCTGTCTTCAGTTTTTCTCTCCCTCCCTCCACCCCACACAAACACTCAGGCAATCACACCACAAAACAACCACACAGAAATACATAGTTTTCCACTCTGTGGCATCTTAAAAATAAAAAATAAAAAATGGGGTCCCAGGAGCAGGACGGAAAACTAGGGGACTGGAGGATGAGTCTGCAAAGGAAGATTGGGCAGCAGAGCTCATGAAAAGGGAACAGAGTGGGGAAGGGAAGCTAGAGGAGCTTAGCATGAAAATGGAGGAGAGGATGGCTGCAGAAAGTAAGATAATGGAGGAGAGGATAGCTGCAGAAAGCAGGAAGTGGGAAAACAAGTCACAACAGCAGAGGCTAAGATACAGAGATTAGAAGAAGAACTGAAAAATTTGAAACAGCCTAAAGAACTAAAAGCAATGTGGACATGGTATCAGAAACTGCTACCTCAGTCAAAGAAGAGGACTGTAGAGAAAGGAGTGAAACTGTATGCAGAGGCTATACCAGACCATCGTGGCCCGAGGAAAGAGAGGATCACATCAGGAACAATCGAGGAGTGTAGTAAAGGAGAGCTAAGCTATACGTAGAAGCCCTAACAGACCACAGCAGTGCACAGGGAAAGTTAAGGGAAAGCGACAGCCACTGGGCAAAGGGATAACAAACAGTGATGAGATTGAAGAAAGGAAAGCTTCAATGGAGGCAACTAAATCGAATCAGGGTTACATAGGGATAGGCAGGGGGAGAATGAAAGAGAAGATCAGTCTTTGTTTATGGGCTCCAGGAAGCTGAAGGGGAAACTTATGAAGCAAGAAGACAAGGGGAGAAAATGCGATTGAAAACATCATGAAAGCAATAGGAGAAGATGACATGACCCAGCTGGCAAATTTTCTGAGAATAGGGGATTTGAGAGGAAGAACCCGGGCCAGTCAAAGTAATTTTCAAGCAGAATTGACTCAAACAGGATCCTGCAGGAAAAGCAAGACTAAGGGATATGTCAGAGTCCGGAGGGTGTATCTCGACCGCGACAGAACACGGGAAGAAAGACAGAAACTGAAAGAGAGGGTACAGAAACAAAAGGAGGAAAGAAAATGGACAGAGAACCCAGACTCAGGAGGAAGCTCTAATACAACCACCTTCAGATGTTCCCCAACCGGGACAACCCCAATGCAACCAAACAACCTAACCCAAAACACATGCCATACCCAATGATTCCACCCCACCCATTACAAACTCCACCTTCACCAACCACCCATGTTCCCCATCAGATCTCCCACTTTCCCAACCCCAACATACCCCCAGATTACGGTTTTAGAAAGAAGTTAAAGGTTTGGTATACAAAATGCAGATGGTATAACAAATAAATGTGAGGAGGCATGAAAGAATAAAGGAGACATCCCCAGACATAATAGCACTCACAGAAACGAAACTCACCAGGATGATAACAGATGCAATCTTCCACCCGGATATCAAATCCTCAGGAAAGATGAGGGAGCAAGGGAGGAGGAGTTGCACTGCTCATTAAGAACAGGTGGGGATTTGAGGAAGTGGAAGGAATGGATGGAATGGGTGAAAGGACTAATAGTGGAACAATTCAGTCTGAGGGCCATAAGTGGTAATTGCTGTAATGTACAACCCCCACAGAACTGCAGGAGGCCAAGAGAAGAATCGACGAGAGCAACAGAGCAATGGTAGACACACTAGCCGAGGTAGCCAGAAGAGCCACATGGGGAGAGCAGTTACTAGTTATGGGTGATTTCAATCACAAAGAGATTGATTGGGAAAACCTAGAGCCCCCATGGGGGTCCTGAATCATGGAGAGCAAGATGATGGATGTGGTACTGGAAAACCTCTGCATCAACATGTTAGAGACACACCAGAGAGAGGTGGGGATGATCCAGCAAGACTGGACCTAGTATTCACCTTGAGTAGTTCGGACATCGAGGATATACGTATGAAAGGCCCCTGGAGCTAGTGATCATTTGGTTCTGTGTTTTGATTATATAGTTGAGCTACAAGTGGAGAGGGGAGCAGGAATAGGAAAGGGAAACGAAACTACAAAGGGGGACTAACAGGCGAGGAACTTCCTACAAGACGTTCAGTGGGAGAGAGAATTGGCAGGAAAACCAGTAAAAGAAATGATGGAATATGTGACAACCAAATGCAAAGAAGGCAGAGAGGTTTGTCCCCAAGGGAAACAGAATAATGGGAAGACCAGAACGAGTCCTTGGTTCACCCAAGGTGGGAGGAAAAAGTAAGTGTAATAGAGAATGGAAAAGTACAGAAGACAAAGGACCCAGGAAAATAAAGATTGGAAGAGCCAGAAACGAATATGCACAGGTAAGAAGGGAGGCTCAGTGACAATATGAAAATGATATAGCATCAAAAGTCAAGTCTGACCCGAAGCTGTTGTATAGCCACATCAGGAGGAAAACAACAGTCAAGGACCAGGTAAGCTGAGAAAGGAAGGTGGAGAGTTCACAATAAACGACCAAGAGGTATGTAGGGGCTTAACATGAGATTTAAAGTATTTACAGGAGACAGGTAGGACTCCAGGAATTCAGAATAGGGGGGTATACCAACAAGTGCTGGATGAAATACACACAACCGGGGGGAGGAGGTGAAGAAGCTCATGTGAACTCAATACCTCAAAGCGGGACCGGACAACATTTCTCCGTGGGTCCTTAGAGAGGAGCAGAATGTTGTGTGTGCCACTAACCAAATCTTCAACACATCCATTGAAACTGGGCAACTACCTGAGGCGTGGAAGATGGCAAATGTAGTCCCATTTTAAGAAAGGAACAGACACGAGGCATTAAACTACAGACCTGTGTCACTGACGTGTATAGTATGCAAAGTCATGGAGAAGAATCAGGAGGAGATGGTGGAGCACCTAGAAAGACACAAGCTTATAAACGACAACCAGCACGGTTTCAGGGAGGAAAACCTGTGTCACAAACCTACTGGAGTTTTATGACAAGGTAACAGAAGTAAGACACGAGAGAGGGGTGGATAGACTGCATTTTTGGACTGCAAGAAGGCGTTCGACACGTTCCTACAAGAGGTTAATGCAAAAGCTAGAGGAACAGGCACACGTAACAGGAAAAGCACTGCAATGGATCAGAGAATATCTGACAGGAGGCACAACGAGTCATGGTACGGACGAGATGTCAGAGTGGCACCTGTGACAAATGGAGTTCCAAAGGGTCAGTCCAGGGCCTGTACTGTTTTGGTATATGTGAATGACATAACGGAAGGATGACTCAGAAGTGTCCTGTTTGCAGATGAGTGAAGTTAATGAGAAGAATCAAATCAGTCGAGGATCAGGCAGGACTACAAAGAGACCTGGACAGGCTGCAAGCCTGGTCCAGTAACTGGCTCCTTTAATTTAACCCTGCCAAATGTAAAGTCATGAATATCGGGGAAGGGCAAAGAAGACCGCAGACAGAGTATAGTCTAGGTGGCCAAAGACTGCAAACCTCACTCAAAAAAAAAGATCTTGGGGTGAGTATAATACCGAGCACATCTCCTGAGGCACACATCAATCAGATAACTGTTGCAGCATAGGGCGGCTGGCAAACCTAAGAATAGCGTTCCAATACCTCACTAAGGAATCATTCAAGACTCTGTATACCATATACGTCAGGCCCATACTGGAGTATGCAGCACCAGTTTGGAACCCACACCTGGTCAAGCACGTCAAGAAATTAGAGAAAGTGCAAAGGTTTGCAACAAGACTAGTCCCAGAGCTAAGGGAATTGTCCTACGAAGAAAGGTTAAGGAAATCGGTCTGACGACACTAGAGGACAGGAGGGTTAGGGAGACATGATAACGACATATAAAATACTGCGAGGAATAGATAAGGTGGACAGAGACAAGATGTTCCAGAGAGGGGACACAGAAACAAGGGGTCACAATTGGAAGTTGAAGACTCCTATGAGTCAAAGGGATGTTAGGAAGTATTTCTTCAGTCATAGAGTTGTCAGGAAGTGGAATAGCCTAGAGAGCGACGTAGTGGAGGCAGGAACCATACATAGTTTTAAGACTAGGTTTGATAAAGCTCATGGAGCAGGGAGAGAGAGGACCTAGTAGCAATCAGTGAAGAGGCGGGGCCAGGAGCTATGACTCGACCCCTGCAACCACAAATAGGTGAGTACAAATAGGTGAGTACACACACACACAGTGAACAGTGAAGAGGCGGGGCCAGGAGCTGAGTATCGACCCCTGCAACCACAATTAGGTGAGTACACACACACACCACCACCACCACCACTACCACAGTGTGGTCAGAGTGCAGGGGCAACAAGGCTCCCAGAATTTTAGTGATTTTAGGGCATGTTTTAAGCTCTTAGCAGAAGCCAGTGATAGTGTATGGGTGAGTGAACACCCAGCAAGTGACAAAGAGCGTCTTAAAAGTGAACTGAATTAGAGGAAGACTGAAATTTCAGGAAATTTTGAAAGTGCAAAAACTGTTAAGAGGCCTAGAAGGCACTGCTGCCACATAGCTACAAATGGTTAATTTACAAGGATAAGTAAACCCAAAGTCAGAAAGACAAGTGTAAGCCAAGTTGATCAGTGAGAGAACTGTGAGGTAGCATATAGCAAGTGCGAATAGTTAACTAACAAGCAATAGGAAGAAAGTGAAAACAAAATTAAAAGTATCAGTGAAGGTGGGCAGTAGGCCTCCAGGAAGCAGCGCTGCCATAGTCAGGTTGTGTGTCATAAATAAGGAAAGAAAAGTGAAGTTACCAGCAGTTAAAGTGTAAACACTTGAGGGGTTCGTGGAGAATATATATACATACGTAAGGTAAGTGAAGTTATAGTAAACCATACCACGGGTGGGGTTCGAACCCGCGGTCAGAGAGTCTCAAAACTCTAGACCGTAAGCGGTCGGTCTAGAGTTTTGAGACTCTCTGACCGCGGGTTCGAACCCCACCTGTGGTATGGTTTGTTTGCAATCGTGTCATTACGATTTCGTGAGTCATGAAGTTATAGTAGTCTGCAAAGGATCCAGGAGACAGAGAGAAAGACACTCTCTCAGCCAGGCGGTCAGAATGAGCCACCATGAGGCACCACCATGAGGCACCACTTCTGCCAGACGCATGTAATATTCATCTAGATGTTGTTGCATGGGGGTTGCAGTATATACCAGTCTCTGAGGCTGGAAGCTAAGGGTCACTCACTCTTGGAGCTATCAGAACTAGAGTAAACAGCATTTACTCGCATTTAATAGCATTTACTGAAGTGTAGATGAGTAAGACAGTGTCAACAGATACCTAGTGAGGGGATCCACCGGTAACATTCAAACGCACAAGGGTAATGTGCGTACACACATACATGGAAGGCAAATCCTGTGTCACAAACCTTCTGGAGTTCTATGACAAAGTAACAGAAGTAAGACACGAGAGAGAGGGGTGGGTTGATTGCATTTTCTTGGACTGCAGGAAGGCCTTCGACACAGTTCCTCATAAGAGATTAGTGCAGAAGTTAGAGGATTAGGTGTGTATAACAGGAAGGGCACTGCATTGGATCAGAGAATACCTGACAGGGTGACAACAACGGGTCATGGTATGTGATGAGGTATCACAGTGGGCGCCTGTGACGAGCGGGGTCCCACAGGGGTCAGTCCTAGGACCAGTGCTTTTCTTGGTATATGTGAATGACATGACGGACGGGATAGACTCAGAAGTGACTCTGTTCACAGACAATGTGAAGTTAATGAGGAGAATTAAATCAGATGAAGATCAGGCAGGACTGGTAAACCAGGGTGCTGAGGTTAACCAGGGTGCCAGAAGTAAACAGCTTGCCAGAGGTAAACCAGGGTGCCAGAGGTACGGCTGTCCATCATAGTAGGAGCTGCCAGAAGCACCAGGTTTTTTTCTCCAACACGCAAGTTATACTTTTTGTATCAAACTGATCATTATTACTCTGTTTAATCATAATCCAGTGGTCTGTCTCGCGTAACCCAAATAATCCCTACAGGATTCATTAAAATAAGCGATACTGGATTCCGTCAGATCCAAGAAATAAGGGAACCAATGACCGGATTCAAAACTGGTATCCTCGACTGGATTCAATAAGCGGACAGGGTTTTAGGTGGCCTTATCAAACACCCAAACAATAACTTAAAGCAGTAAGATTGTCACAAACACTTACACATGCAAATAAAATAGATATGATACAAATATATGGATTACCACTTCAGGGAAGTTATTAGTAGAATATACAGTAAAACAACCAACAAAATCAATCATGAAAACCTGTGTAGTATGCAATCAAACAAACCAACGTTCCACTGGATGCATTACATGCAACTTCTGTGGTAAATGGAGCCATGTCCCTTGTGCAGGCCTTCAGGAAACAACTACACGAGATATTAAACCAGGGAAGTGTTTTTGGGTATGCCCAAATGAGACCGAACTGTGGAATAAAATCACATTGATATTAAAAGATGACAACATCAAATTGGCCTTCATAAAAAAACATGACAGCATTCTATAACAGTTGGGAAAGTAAAAAGTCTGGGCCAGATGGTGTTATCGCCCCTGGTACAGATGTTGCCCTGTTTGACAATAACCGTAAGAACGGAAAAATAAAGGATGGTGACCTGAAGAAGAACAGGAGCTCTAGTGGGAAAACAGGTGTAGAAAAGGATACACAAAAAACAATGTTACAAAATAGCAATACCTTGGTAGATAGTAAACAGGGGGATGCCCCGGGAAATACTGAAGATAAACTACCAGAAACTGATGCAGGCTCCATTGTTAGCACTAGTGCCGAAGATAGAAACGAGACAGGAATACACGCACCAATAGGGAATACAATGGGGAACACAGTCACAAAAAAACAGGGCAAACGGAAACCAGGCCTACATGAATATTATGCACTTGGTATCTGCAGGCATGGAATATCTGGGAAAACAGATGGAACATGCAATTATGACCACCCCAGAAAATGCCGTGCCCATATGACAACGGGAACATGCAACCCCCCCGTCCTGTAAGCTTTTCCACCCTGAAAAGGGCCACTCATTAGTTCAGGAAAGACAGTGCTATAACTTATATTGCCAGGCACACCACCTAAAGGGTACAAGATGACACAGAACATCCAGACCATGGCAAAACCTGGGTAGCCACAGCCACTCAGGAGAGAGAGGTTTTTTAGCGCCAGGAAGGTAAAAAAGCTGGCAGGAAATGACAGATATTGTACGCCAACTGCAATCATTTCTCGAGTGGAATCACAGTCAATGGCCTCAACTCCAAAACAACAGATATTAGTGCCAGGAAAAAAAAGACCCATCCCCCATATACCACCAATCCAATGACATTCATCTTTGCAAATATACAGGGTCTAAAGCCAGCAATGAACAACATGATACCTTACATTCGTGGACTGCTTACAGAGTCGAATGCTATGTTTGCGGCTTTCACAGAGACCCACATAAGAGATCACTTGGACAATGAAATATGGATCCCGGGTAACAACCTATACAAATGTGGCAGAGTAAACAGGCAAAAGGGGGATGTTGGCCTGTATATCACAGAGTCACTTATATGCTCAGAACTACTAAATGCATCAAATGATGTAGTTGAAGTATTAGCAGTAAAGATCGAGAATCAAAACCTGGTCATCGTGGTTGTCTACAAGCCTCCGGATGCAACGCCCCAACAATTCCAGGAACAGCTTCTGAAAATTGACCACTGTCTAGAAAATCTTCCAGCTCCTGCCCCCAACATCTTGCTCCTGGGGGATTTCAACCTAAGGCACCTAAAATGGAGGAATATTGCAAACAATGTGGTAGCAGAGATAACACCAGGAGGCAGCTCAGATGAAAACTCGCACACATCAACTTTTACAGCTTTGCACCAAATTCACCTTAAACCAGCAAATAGTAGAGCCCACAAGATTAGAGAATACGCTTGAGCTCATCTTCACTAACAATGATGATCTGATACGAAATGTCATCATATCAAAAACAATATACTCAGATAACAACATAATAGAGGTCCAGACATGCATGCGGGAGCCCCAGATCAACAAAATGTGATTAGTCGCGAGGGAACCTTCTCCAAATTCAACTTCAATAACAAAAACATAAGGTGGGACCAAGTAAACCAAGTCCTAAATGATATAAACTGGGAAGATAGCCTAAGCATCACGGATCCTAACCTATGTCTAGAACAAATTAACTCTGTGGCACTTGAGGTTTGCTAAAGGCAAATTCCCTTAAGGAAAAATAGGAGAAGATGTAAACTAGAAAGAGAGAGGCACTCAATATACATAACAATATACATAACAGAGAATAACAGAGAGACTACAAGAGGCCAATATATCTGAAATACGTAGGGAGACACTGGTCAGAGAAATGGCAAACATCAAATTAAAACTAAAGGAATCTTACAGGAATCAATTAATGCGGGAAAAACTAAAAGCCATAAATGAAATTGAAAGAAACCCAAAGTATTCCTTTTCTTATGCCAAATCAAAGTCGAGAACAACATCCAGTATTGGGCTCCTACTTAAACGGGATGGCAGCAAGGAAATGAGTGAGTTACTAAATTCCCAGTATGACTCAGTTTTTAGCGAGCCACTAACCAGACTGAAAGTAGAAGACCTAAATTATTTTTTTATGAGTGCCACAGAACTTGGCAGACACAAGCCTATCTGACATTACCCTGACGCCAAATGACTTCGAAAGGGCAATAAATGACATGCCCATGCACTCTGCTCCAAGCCCATACTCATGGAACTCCATGTTCATCAAGAACTGCAAGAAGCCCCTATCACGTGCTTTTAATATCCTATGGAGAGGGAGCATGGACACTGGGGTCGTCCCACAGTTCCTAAAAACAACAGACATAGCCCCACTCCACAAAGAGGGTAGTAAAGCAATAGCAAAGAACTACAGACCAATAGCTCTAACGTCCCATATCATAAAAATCTTTGAAAGAGTTCTAAGAAGCAAGATCGCCACTCATCTAGATACCCATCAATTACACAACCCAGGGCAGCATGGGTTTAGAGCAGGTCACTCCTGTCTGTCCCAACTACTGGACCACTACGACAAGGTAAAGGAAAAGTTGGTAAATGTATCTATAATTTCCTAACAAATAGAACACAAAGAGTAGTAGTCAACAGAGTAAAGTCTGAGGCAGCTACTGTGAAAAGCTCTGTTCAACAAGGCACAGTACTCACTCCCATCCTGTTCCTCATCCTCATATCGGACATAGACAGGGATATAAGCCACAGTGACGTGTCTACCTTTGCAGATGACACCCGAATCTGTATGACAGTGTCCACCGTTGAAGACACTGCAAGACTCCAAGCAGACATAAACCAAATCTTTAAATGGGCTGCAGAAAACAATATGAAGTTCAATGATTAGAAATTTCAATTACTCAGATACGGAAAACATGAGGAAATTAAATTCTCATCGGAGTACAACACTAATTCCAACCACACAATACAGCGAAAAACTAATGTCAAAGACCTGGGAGTGATCATGTCAGAGGATCTCACCTTCAAGGACCATAACACCATAGCAATCACATCTGCTAAAAAAATGACAGGATGGATAATGGGAACCTTCAAAACCAGGGATGCCAAGCCCATGTTGACACTTAACAGATCGCATGTTCTATATATGCTGGAATATTACTGCACACTAACTGCACCTTTCAAGGCGGTTGAAATTGCTGACCTTGAAAATGTGCAGAGAACCTTCACGGCACGCATAACTGCGATAAGATAAACCACCTCAATTACTGATAACGCTTGAAGTTTTTAAACCTGTACTCTCTAGAAGGCAGGCGGGAGAGATACATTATTATATACACATGGAAAATTCTCATAGGATTAGTACCAAACTTGCACACGAGTGTCACTCCCTATGAAAGCAAAAGACTCGGCAGGCGATGTAACATCCCCCAATGAAAAGCAGGGGTGCCACTAGCACGTTGAGAGACAACACAATAAGTGTCAGGGGCCCAAGATTGTTCAACTGCCTCCCAGCATACATCATGGGGATTGCCAACAAACCCCTGGCTGTCTTCAAGCAGGCACTGGACAGGCACCTAAAGTCGGTACCTGACCAGCCAGGCTGTGGTTCGTACGTTGGACTGTGTGCTACCAGCAGTAACAGCCTGGTTGATCAGGTTCTGGTCCAACATGAGGCCTGGTCACAGACCGGGCCGCAGGGACGTTGACCCCTGGAATTCTCTCCAGGTAAACTCAAGGGCAGCATTAGTTTAGAGCAGGTCGCTCCTGTCTGTCCCAACTACTGAATCACTACGACAAGGTCCTGGATGCTCTTGAAGACAAACAGAATGCAGATGTTACATACACAGACTTTGCAAAAGCCTTTAACAAGTGTGACCATGGTGTAACAGCACACAAAATGCAGGAAAAGTTGGTAGGTGGATCTATAATTTCCTAACAAGTAGAACACAAAGAGTAGTAGTCAACAGAGTAAAGTCTGAGGCGGCTACAGTGAAAAGCTCTGTTCCACAAGGCACAGTACTCGCTCCCATCCTGTTCCTCATCCTCATATCGGACATAGACAGGGATATAAGCCACAGTGCAGTGTTTTCCTTTGCAGATGACACCCGAATCTGCATGACAGTGTACACCGTTGAAGACACTGCAAGACTCCAAGCAGACATCAACCAAATCTTTAAATGGGCTGCAGAAAACAATATGAAGTTCAATGATGAGAAATTTCAATTACTCAGATATGGAAAACGTGAGGAAATTAAAATCTCATCGGAGTACAAAACAGATTCCAACCACACAACAGAGCGAAAAACTAGTGTAAAAGACATGGGAGTGATCATGTCAGAGGATCTCAACTTCAAGGACCATAACACCGTAGCAATTGCATCTGCTAGAAAAATGACAGGATGGATAATGAGAACCTTCAAAACCAGGGATGCCAAGCCCATGTTGACCCTTTTCAGGTCGCTTGTTCTATCTAGACTGGAATATTGCTGCACACTAACTGCACCTTTCAAGGCAGGTGAAATTGCTGACCTTGAAAATGTGCAGATAACCTTCACGGCACACATAAATGTGAGACACCACCTCAATTACTGGGAACGCTTGAAGTTCCTAAACCTGTACTCCCTAGAACGCAGGCGGGAGAGATACGTTATTATATACAAATGAAAAATTCTCATAAGATTAGTACCAAACTTGCACAAGAGTGTCACTCCCTATGAAAGCAAAAGACTCGGCAGAAGATGTAACATCCCCCAATGAAAATGAGGGGTGCCACTAGCACGTTGAGAGACAACACAATAAGTGTCAGGGGCCCAAGACTGTTCAACTGCCTCCCAGCATACATCAGGGGGATTACCAACAAACCCCTGGCTGTCTTCAAGCAGGCACCTAAAGTCGGTACCTGACTAGTCAGGCTGTAATCAGGCTCTGATCCAACATGAGGCCTGGTCACAGACCAGGCTGCAGGGGCGTTGATCCCTGGAACTCTCTCCAGGTATCTCCAGGAACTGGACATGCTGGACACCTGGTCCAGCAACTGGCTTCTCGAGTTTAACCCCGCCAAATGCAAAGTCATGAAGATCGGGGAAGGGAAAAGAAGACCACAGACAGTGTGGAGAAAATTCTCCAAGGAGGGGGGGTATGCGCCCTTTCTACCCTTTTTTAAGGGCCCTACCCTTTCCGCCCTTAGAAAGGGCCAGACGAGGCGAGTCTGGTTGCAACAACAAATTAACTCATACCAGATGAACTGACCACAGTGTGTCAAGTGTTGTCTGACCAAGTAGCAAGGAGTATATGTGAGTCAATAGACATTTGAGATAAATGTAACTCTTTGCCGTAACAGGAAAATTATAGTAAACTGTTGTATTAGTTTCTACACTTGAACAATACAATCATGTGCTCAAGTGTTTGAAGTATTTAGAGAACACAAGCATTTTAATTGCCACTTGTAGCAGAATGTAGCAATTGTTGAAATTGTGCTGATATCAGCGATGCTAGGCACCACGAGGCTGCACGAGGAGTTAGATTGAATTCTGCCACCGAAGAAACGGGTCCAACTGCGACAAAGGGTTTAACCTAACAAAGACATTAGTCTTACGCGTCCTTTATTCTAATTTAATCTCCACTAACGTCGGGAAATCGGATAAACCTAGATGCCACCTACTGCGCAGTTAGGAAAGCATAATTTGCTTTAGGCAGATTTATCATATACACCTGGTGAATCGTATGCGATCTGCCCAAAACCCGTGAGTAAACCGCCTTTCAGTCCATCAACGACTGAGTATATGGCATACGCTCCTTTGGAGCAATAATATAAGTCTCACACTTGATGTTTTTACCATACAGCCCTGTGGGGAATGAGGCCATGGATGTATTCTCTGTGAAGATGTCGGGGATGGCTGCGACTTCTTGGATTCATCAATAAGCTAAGTTTAGCAACTTTTACAGTCCATTTTATCATAGGAGCACATTCCTCCACAGACAGAGTATAGGCTAGGTGGCCAAAGACTGCAAACCTCGCTCAAGAAGAAAGTTCTTGGGGTGAGTATAACACCAAGCACATCTCCGGAAGCACACATCAACCAGATAACTGCTGCAGCATACGGGCGACTGGCAAACCTGAGAACAGCGTTCTGATACCTTAGTAAGGAATCATTCAAGACACTGTACACCGTGTACGTCAGGCCCATACTAGAGTATGCAGCGCCAGTTTGGAACCCGTACCTGGTGAAGCACGTCAAGAAATTAGAGAAAGTGCAAAGGTTTGCAACGAGGCTAGTTCCAGAGCTTAGGGGAATGTCGTAAGAAGAAAGGTTAAAGGGAAATCGGCCTGACAACACTGGAGGACAGGAGGGTTTGGGGAGACATGATAATGACATACAAAATACTTAGGGGAATAGACACGGTGGATAGAGACAGGATGTTCCAGAGAGGGGACACAGAAACAAGGGGTCACAATTGGAAGTTGAAGACTCAGATGAGTCAAAGGGATGTTAGGAAGTATTTCTTCAGCCATAGAGTAGTCAGGAAGTGGAATAGTCTAGCAAGTGATGTAGTGGAGGCAGGAACCATACACAGCTTTAAGACGAGGTATGATAAAGCTCATGGAGCAGGGAGAGAAGGGACCCAGTAGCGATCAGTGAAGAGGCGGGGCCAGGAGCTGAGTATCGACCCCTGCAACCACAATTTGGTGAGTACAATTAGGGGAGTTCACACACACGTGTATGTATGTGTGTGTGTGTACTCACCTATTTGTACTCACCTATTTGTGGTTGCAGGAGTCGATTCATAGCTCCTGGCCCTGCCTCTTCACTGATTGCTACTAGGTCCTCTCTCCCTGCTCCATGAGCTTTATCAAACCTCGGCACTTTCTAGGCTATTCCACTTCCTGACAACTCTATGACTGAAGAAATACTTCCTAACATCTCTAACTCATAGGAGTCTTCAAATTCCAATTGTGACCCCTTGTTTCTGTGTCCCCTCTCTGAAACATCTTGTCTCTGTCCACCTTATCTATTCCTCGCAGTATTTTATATGTCGTTATCATGTCTCCCTTAACCCTCCTGTCCTCTAGTGTCGTCAGGCCGATTTCCCTTAACCTTTCTTCGTAGGACAATCCCCTTAGCTCTGGGACTAGTCTTGTTGCAAACCTTTGCGCTTTCTCTAGTTTCTTGACGTGCTTGACAAGGTGTGGGTTCCAAACTGGTGCTGCATACTCCAGTATGGGCCTGACGTATATGGTGTACAGAGTCTTGAACGATTCCTTAGTAAGGTATTGGAATGCTATTCTTAGGTGTGCCAGCCGCCCGTATGCTGCAGCAGTTATCTGATTAATGTATGCCTCAGGAGGTCTGCTCGGTATTATACTCACCCCAAGATCTTTTTCTTTGAGTGAGGTTTGCAGTCTTTGGCCACGTAGACTATACTCTGTCTGCAGTCTTCTTTGCCCTTCCCCGATCTTCATGACTTTACATTTGGCAGGGTTAAATTCAAGGAGCCAGTTACTGGACCAGGCTTGTAGCCTGTCCAGGTCTCTTTGTAGTCCTGCTTGATCCTCGACTGATTTAATTCTTCTCATTAACTTCACATCATCTGCAAACAGGGACACTTCTGAGTCTATCCCTTCCGTTATGTCATTCACATATACCAAAAACAGTACCGGTCCCAGGACTGACCCTTGTGGAACCCCACTCGTCACAGGTGCCCACTCTGACACCTCATCAAGTACCATGACTCGTTGTTGCCGCCCTGTCAGATATTCTCTGATCCATTGCAGTGCCTTTCTTGTTACGTGTGCCTGATTCTCTAGCTTTTGCATTAACCTCATGTGAGGAACTGTGTCGAACGCCTTCTTGCAGGCCAAGAAAATGCAGTCTATCCACCCCTCTCTCTCGTGTCTTACTTCTGTTACCTTGTCATAAAACTCCAGTAGGTTTGTGACACAGGATTTGTCCTACCCTGAAACCGTACTGGTTGTCGTTTATAAGCTTGTGTCTTTCTAGGTGCTCCACCACTCTCCTCCTGATGATCTTCTCCATGACTGCATACTATACACGTCAGTGACACAGGTCTGTAATTTAATGCCTAATGTCTGTCTCCTTTCTTAAAAATTGGGACTACATTTGCCATCTTCCACACCTCAGGCAGTTGCCCAGTTTCAATGGATGTGTTGAAGATTTTTGTTAGTGGCACACTCAACATCTCTGCTCCCTCTCTAAGGACCCACGGAGAAATATTGTCAGGTCCCACCGCTTTTGAGGTATCAAGTTCACATAGCAGCTTCTTCACTTCCTCCTCGGTTGTGTGTATTTTATCCAGCACTTGTTGGTATACCTCCCTATTCTGAATTCCTGGAGTCCTTCCTGTCTCCTCTGTAAAGACTCCTTTAAATCTCATGTTGAGCTCCTCACATACCTCTTGGTCGTTTCTTGTGAACTCCCCAACAACAGCTTCGGGTCAGACTTGACTTTTGATGCTATATCATTTTCGTATTGTCGCTGAGCCTCCCTTCTTACCTGTGCATATTCGTTTCTTGCTCTCCGGCTAATCTCTTTATTTTCCTGGGTCCTTTGTCTTCTGTACTTTTTCCATTCTCTAGTGCACTTAGTTTTTGCCTCCCTACACCTTTGGGTGAACCAAGGACTCGTTCTGGTCTTCCCATTACTTCTGTTTCCCTTGGGGACAAACCTCTCCTCTTCCTCTTTGCATTTGGTTGTCACATATTCCATCATTTCTTTTACTGGTTTTCCTGCAAATTCTCTCTCCCACTGAACGTCTTGTAGGAAGTTCCTCATGCTTGTGTAGGTTCCCCTTTTGTAGTTTTGTTTTTCCCTTCCTATTCCTGCTCCCCTCTCCACTTGTAGCTCAACTATATAATCAATACACAGAACCAAATGATCACTAGCTCCAAAGGGCCTTTCATACGTGATATCCTCGATGTCCGAACTACTCAAGGTGAATACTAGGTCCAGTCTTGCTGGATCATCCTCACCTCTCTCTCTGGTAGTGTCTCTAACATGTTGATGCATGAGGTTTTCCAGTACAACATCCATCATCTTGGCTCTCCATGATTCAGGACCCCCGTGGGGCTCCAGGTTTTCCCAATCAATCTCTTTGTGATTGAAATCACCCATAACTAGCAACTTTGCTCTCCCTGTGTGGGCTCTTCTGGCTACCTCGGCTAGTGTGTCTACCATTGTTCTGTTGCTCTCATCGTATTCTTCTCTTGGCCTCCTGCAGAAATAGAGTAGACACCAGGAGCATCTATAGAGGGAGGAGATGTGTGAACTAGATTAGTGCGAAGACTTCATCGAACGGGTTCACTCTCTCCCGACCTGTAAGATGCTTAGTCTTCATGTTGAGTCCCTCTTCACTAATATCCCTCTACCGATGTCTTTTTTGATCTTATCTGCCTTTGTGTGGACTCAAACCTTTGGTGTCACTATGGGCTCTTCTCTATCTCCTGCTCTTGCTAATCTTTACATGGAATACTTCGAGACTGTTCTAATTCCTACTATTGATGTGAGTCCTTCACTCTGGCTCCGCTGTGTAGATGACATCTTTGCTCTTTGGCCTCATGACTAATCTCTTCCAACCCTTTCTTGATGTTCTTAATAATCTTGCCCCTTCCATTAAGTTTAAAGCTGAATGGGTATCTAATTCCTTGCTTCCTTTCTTTGATGTTCATGTCCCCCGCTCAGACACAGGTTTTGCCTTTTCCGTGTACCGCAAGCCTATGCACAGTGGCCCGTGGCTTGGTGGCAAAGCTCTCGCTTCACATGCAGAGTATCCGGGTTCGATTCCCATCAGGGGTGGAAACATTAGGCGTGTTTCCGTACACCGGTTGTCCGTGTTCACTCATCAGTAAAATGGGTACCTGGGTGTTAGTCGACTGGTGTGGGTTGCATCCTGGGACAAAATTGACCTAATTTGCCCCGAAATGCTCTGCATAACAAGTGGCTTTCTATATAGTAGTATGTCATTGATGTCAGCTAGGCCTGTATACCTTGTACATGTACTTGTAGAAATAAAGATATTATTATTATATTATGAATATTCACTACGTTTCTTATACGTTCCTCCGTGCTCATTTGTGATCCTCAGTTCCTTGAAGCAGAAATTTCCACTCTTCATAATTCATTTTCCCGTCTTGGCTACCCTTCCCATTTCATAGACTCTCCGTTTCGCATGTGAAAAGGCACTTTCTTCTATCCCAAACACTCTACTCCTGGGAACTCTCCTGTCCTCTGCCTTCCCTACATTTCCGGTCTTTCTAATCTCAACAACTCTCTCCGTTCCTTTGACATCAAACTTACTTTTCACCAGACTAACACTCTTCACACTAATCTAGTTCATACCTCTCCTTCCTCTATAGATGCTCCTGGTGTCTACTCTATTTCTTGCTCCTCCTGTCCTCTTCAGTACTTTGGAGAAACTGGCCGATCTCTTTCTGACAGACTTAAGAGAGCACAAAAATAGTGTTAGGATTGCCGACACTAATAATGCTATTTTCTGTCATGTCAGAGATCACAGTCATCCTATTGATTGTTCTTCTGCTAAAACTGTCTACCCTACGTCCACCTTTCACAGTCGTCGTTTGGTTGAATCCTCCCTTATACACAACTTTCCCTGTATGAATCTTAGTCGTGGCTTTGTCTCTGTAGATGCTTTCCTCTCCCATTACATTGTTAAATGCTCCAAACTTCAGAACACTCGTGACTTAACCTGATTCTTTTTACCCCTTCTCCCTCTTCCTCTTTCCTCTTTCTCCTCTGGATTGTCTTTCTTCTGCCTTGGGTATTTGTCCTTTATTATTTATTATTATTTATTATTTTCCCCCCCTTCTGTGTTCTTGTTCCTACCCTCTGTGTGGGGGCCCCTAGCTCCCTTGCAGTGCTCCTCTTTCTTAGTATTTGACTAACTTCATTACTACTTCTATTACTTCTACTACAACTTCTACTACTACCACTACTACTACCTCCACCACTTCCTCTCTTGTTCCGGTCCGTCTGGTTGCCTATATATACTCCCTCCTTCTCTCCTTTTCTTAGTGTGACTTTGTAAATAGTCACAAGTCGGACCGAAACGTCGTCATAAGCTCCTCTCTTCTGTCTAAGTGGTAGGTTACTGACAGCAGTAAAGAGCTTTTAAGAGGATATAGAAGTGATGCAAGGAGGGAAGAGTATATGGAGAGAAAAAGAGAGGTTAAGAGAGTGGTGAAGCAATGTAAAAAGAGAGCAAATGAGAGAGTGGGTGAGATGTTATCAACAAATTTTGTTGAAAATAAGAAAAAGTTTTGGAGTGAGATTAATAAGTTGAGGAAGCCTAGAGAACAAATGGATTTGACAGTTAAAAATAGGAGAGGAGAGTTATTAAATGGAGAGTTAGAGGTATCGGGAAGATGGAGGGAATATTTTGAGGAGTTGTTAAATGTTGATGAAGACAGGGAAGCTGTGATTTCGTGTATAGGACAAGGAGGAATAACATCTTGTAGGAGTGAGGAAGAGCCAGTTGTGAGTGTGGAAGTTCGTGAGGCAGTGGGTAGAATGAAAGGGGGTAAGGCAGCTGGGATTGATGGGATAAAGATAGAAATGTTAAAAGCAGGCGGAGATATAGTTTTGGAGTGGTTGGTGCTATTATTTAATAAATGTATGGAAGAGGGTAAGGTACCTAAGGACTGGCAGAGAGCGTGTATTGTTCCTTTGTATAAAGGCAAAGGGGACAAAAGAGAGTGCAAAAATTATAGGGGAATAAGTCTGTTGAGTATACCTGGTAAAGTATATGGTAGAGTTATTATTGAAAGAATTAATAGTAAAATGGAGAGCAGGATAGCAGATGAACAAGGGGGCTTTAGGAAAGGTAGGGGGTGTGTAGACCAAGTGTTTACAGTGAAACATAGGTGAACAGTATTTGGATAAGGGTAAAGAGGTTTTAGTGGCATTTATGGATTTGGAAAAGGCGTATGATAGGGTGGATAGGGGGGCAATGTGGCAGATGTTGCAGGTGTATGGAATAGGAGGTAGGTTACTGAAAGCAGTGAAGAGTTTTTAAGAGGATAGTGAGGCTCAGGTTAGTGTGTGTAGGAGAGAGGGAGACTATTTCCCAGTAAAAGTGGGCCTTAGACAAGGATGTGTGATGTCACCGTGGTTATTCAATATATTTATAGATGGGGTTGTAAGAGAAGTGAAAGTGAGGGTCTTGGCAAGAGGTGTGGGGTTAAAAGATAAAGAATCAAATACAAAGTGGGAGTTGTCACAGCTGCTTTTTGCTGATGACACTGTGCTTTTGGGAGATTCTGAAGAGAAGTTGCAGAGGTTGGTGGATGAATTTGGTAGGGTATGTAAAAGAAGAAAATTAAAAGTG
Organism: Cherax destructor; assembly: GCA_009830355.1. Classification (NCBI taxonomy): domain Eukaryota; kingdom Metazoa; phylum Arthropoda; class Malacostraca; order Decapoda; family Parastacidae; genus Cherax; species Cherax destructor. The sequence goes on from WNWK01024236.1 coordinate 22,282, forward strand.
AATATAGGAAAGAGTAAGGTGATGAGGTTAACAAAAAGATTAGGTGACGAAAGACTGGATATCAGATTGGAGGGAGAGAGTATGGAGGAGGTGAATGTATTTAGATATTTGGGAGTGGACATGTCAGCAGATGGGTCTATGAAGGATGAGGTGAATCATTGAATTGATGAGGGGAAAAGGGTGAGTGGTGCACTTCGGAGTCTGTGGAGACTTCGAACTTTGTCCATGTGAATGGGTGATGAATGTTGCAACGAGGAGAAGGATGGAGGCAGTGAAGATGTCATGTCTGAGGTCAATGTGTGGTGTGAATATAATGCAGAGAATTCGGAGTTTGGAAATTAGGAGGAGGTGCGGGATTACCAAAAACTGTTATTCAGAGAGCTGAGGAGGGGTTGTCAAGGTGGTTCGGACATGGAAAAATAAACACATAAGCAGTATATTGTGATCCTTTATTGACAACGTTTCGCCCACGCAGTGGGCTTTATTGAGTCACAAACAGATCTACCTGGATACAAGATTCAAGAGTATTTATAGGATTTAGACAGGTGGAGAATGCTGAGTCTAAATCCTATAAATACTCTTGAATCTTGTATCCAGGTAGATCTGTTTGTGACTTGATAAAGCCCACTGCGTGGGCGAAACGTTGTCAATAAAGGATCACATTATACTGCTTATGTGTTTATTTTTCCATTGTTTCGGTATTTTATACCATTTATTTCCATTAACAAAGGGGATATAAATAAGGTCTTGAGGATATCTCTCCAAGAGAGAACCCGCAATAATGGATTCAAGTTAGATAAGTTTAAATTTAGAAAGGATATAGGAAAGTATTGGTTTGGAAATAGGGTAGTTGATGAGTGGAACAGTCTGCCTAGTAGGGTTATTGAAGCAAGGACCTTGGGTAGTTTTAAATTTAGGTTGGATAAATTCATGAGTGAGAGGGGTTGGATTTGAGTGGGACTCGCGCATGAGTGGGTAGAATTGTCAAAGCTTATTTCTTGGGTAGCTTTGAAAATTGGGTTGAGCAAATATTCTGTTAGTGGGATGGATTGTGAAGGACCTGCCTAGTATGGGCCAACAGGCCTGCTGCAGTGTTCCTCCTTTCTTATGTTCTTATGTTCTTATGTAGAGAGAATGGAACGGACTTAAGTCCTGGAGATGGGAAGTACAGTGCCTGCACTCTGAAGGAGGGGTGTTAATGTTGCAGTTTTATAACTGTAGTGTAAGCACGCCTCTGGCAAGACAGTGATGGAGTGAATGATGAAAGTTTTTTTTTTCAGGCCACCCTGCCTTGGTGTGTTAATAAAAAAATAAAAAAGTAGGTCAGATTTGAGTATGTAGGAGAGAAGATTATTTCCCAGTAAAAGTAGGTCTTAAAGATGTGTGATGTCACCATGGTTGTCCAGTATATTAATAGATAGGGTTGTAAGAGAAGTGAATGCGAGGGTATTGGCAAGAGGTGTTGGGCTAAAAGATAAAGAATCTAATACAAAGTTTGAGTTGTCACATTTATTTTTTGCTGATGACACTGTGCTTTTGGGAGATTTTCAAAAGAAGTTGCAGAAGTTGGTGGAGCGGTTTGGGACGGTATATAAAAGGGAAAAAAAAGTGAACGTAGAAAAGAGCAAAGTGATAAGTACAACAAAAAATTTAGGTAATATAAGAATAGATATCAAGTCGGAGGAGAGAGTATGGAGAAAGTGGATGTATTCAGATATCTAAGAGTGGACTTGTCAGCAGTTGGATTTATAAAGGACAATGTAAACCATAGAATTGATGAGGGGAAAAAGTAAGTGGAGCACTGAGGAGTCTGTGGAGACAAAGAATGTAATCCATGGAAGCAAAGAGGATATGTATGAAATTATAGTGGTTGCAACCCTTTTATTTTGATGTGAATCTTGAGTGGTGAATGTTGCAACAAGGAGAAGGTTGGAGGAAGTAATGTCGGGTCTGAGGGCAATGTGTGGTGTGAATATTATGTAGAGAATCCGTAGCTTGGACATTAAAAGAATGTGCGGGGTTTCTAAAAGTATTATCCAGAGGGCTGAGGAGGGGTGCTGAGGTGGTATAGACATTTAGAGAGAATTGCACAAAACAGAATGACTTGGAGGGTGTATGAATCTGTAGTGAAAGACTTGTGTCCAGATCCTCTGAAGCTGGACGCAATTCGAGTATGCAGCATTTCCCCTCTGGATGGCCATGGTGAGATGCTGAAACATGAAAGTTACTGTCCTTGGGGCCCTGGCAGTGTCAATGTGCCTGGAACCCAGTTCTTTGAGGAAACATGTGATATTCTTTCCAATGGTCCCAGAGCCTCCAGTCCCACTTGGAGACATTGATACTGATAACTTACTTCTCTAAACGTGCTGATTTTGTACTCCTCCCTGTAATCTGCATCACCTTCCTATTGCCCAACACTGTATTGGATGTAGGTGTCAGCCAGAGTCAACAAGCAGATACAGTCCCATACTAAAAGCATGCCATTCTTCCAAGGATAGATGGTGATCCCATCGGGGTGGTTTGAGGAATTGTGAGTATTGTTGGATTCTAAGTATCAGAATTTTCTCTCAGCCAGGCACCCAGTTGAAGAAAGGCTCCTCTTTATGATGTCAATCACTTCATTGTGTATTTTATACCACCTCTTGGTTTTAGAGCTATTACGACCCAAGTAATCAAGGCCTGTAAACCTGGTCGTAATGGGGATTTGGAGCTAAAATAAACAGCAGTAATCTTAGAATTGTATTTTCCTTCACCAAGTATGAATAGATGTGTTTACACTTATATACACTATGTATAGCAGTAGAAAATATAAGTGTTCAACACGTTAAGTCAAGGCAACAACAACAACAGCCAGAGAGAGACAACCGTGCTCAACCAGCAGTAGTCTGAGTGACAATAGCTGACTGTGAGTGACACCACATCACATCAGCAATTATCCAACCCAGTTTATGATTGGTCAATGAACTCAGGTACTGATTTAACGATGGGGCCCCCTAAATCGTTAAACCCTTAGCACCCGGTTTGCTGGTTGGAGAGTGTGTACATATGCCGAATAAATGTAATGTACTCTTTGCATTTCACAAGAGCGGTTTAGACTATGTATACCATATTGGTCAGCTTGTGTATTGTTGTAAATACATGTATATTCTATGCAGCGAGGTGAACCACTGCAATACGGAGGTTCTGTGTGTTGAGGCATGTTTCCATTGCTGAAATGGGAACTGTTTGGAGAAAGTCCCCAGAGTGATGTGCACTCAACTTGCAGACAGTCAGTCTCCCTGTTGAATGTTGTGGCCATTAACATGTTGGTATGCACCTTTTCAGCAAAGGGGCTAACCAATCTGGATTGTTTGTAGGTCAGTGTTACACTAGGTTTTGGCACTGGAGCAGCGAGAATCTCCCATTCAGTGATGGTTTTGGTGGTGCTAAGTCACCAAGATTGCCCAAAAGAACTTTATTTATTTACTCGTCAGATGCTTGAAGGATAAAAAATGCTGATTGGGCAATCTGGGAGGATTTGCGTTCTCCCAGCCCCCAAGCCTAACTGGAAGTGAGGCTTGCAGCCTCCGTCCATCTTCAAGGGAAAGATTCAGTACACTCTTGAGGAGGGAGTCATATTCCTTTGGTTTTAAACTGTCGAAGGCTCGAGGGCATCTCAATAAGTAGGCGAGTTTTGGGAGGGACAGGCATCTGGACAGTAGGTAGAAGGCATCATGTGTATCAATGTCTTTCATTCTTCCTTCCATCGCCCTGAGATCTGAGATTTTTTTCTAGAATCAGATTAATAGCATTGGACCCGAAAGGAGTGCCACGTAGAATGCTATTGGCTGGATCGATGGCTTATGCTCCTGGCAAAACAGCACTAATATCCTCTATGATCTATTGGTTGGAAGAACTATTTCACATTTGGTGGGATTTAAAGATAGGCCCAGGATCCCTCCAATGTCTATTTTCCTGATGTCCTCAAGGAGATATTCTGTAGTGCCAGCCAGGGTAACATCATCCAAGAACCAGATATTGAGCTCAATGGAGAGTTTTCTGTGGCTTCCTTGATGATCAGACAGAAAAGGAACGAGAGGGTCCCCTTGTTGCACACCCTCGCATGAGTCAATTTCATGTTATCCAAACATTAGTTTAGAAGTACCACTATAACACGATTGGATGAAAGGATAGAAGGAAAAAGGGAAATGTCTAGAAACTGAACAGAGAGCAACATTCCTTCTGACTAAGTTAATTACATTGGCAAAGTTCAATTTGATAAAGGCTTTTTGATCTGACATGTTACTGATGTATACCGGTACTGCATGGGCAGCTGCTTCACTGCCTTGTTGAACACCAAACCCGAGTTGATGGTTTCAGTATTCTCACTGCAGCCTTGTCAACAAGGGTGTTGCCTACTGAAAAGGGCCTGATTCCTCAGTCCTTTTTCCGGAGGGCACATAGTGGTGCACCAAAGAGTGGCCTAATAGCTTCAAGGACAGCGCCAGCCAGACACGTTAAAAAAATTGGTGAGCTCAGACAACAACCTCTCTGAAATATCCCCATATGTTGGCTAGAGCATTTGTTTTAAATGTTGTGGCCTTAAACCCGTGAAACCACTTGCTGACCTTTGTGGGTATGACATGGCACCTGTATACAGAGCATCCTCTAGGGTTAAATGTTCTTCGCCTATTGCACTGTCAGGAAGTTTAATGTTGGTACTGGGACCTCTGGGTGGATGTTTGTCCTTCAGCCTTGTTCTGTAGTGGCATCCTTAGGGGCAATGGTATCCTCACTGCTTATAATCCTGAGCGTTCTAGTAGTATTTCCCCCTCTTCTATATTTTTACTAATTTGAGCTCTGATTTTTAAGGCTTCAGGTGTTTTCTTTTTGTGACATTGCTACGGCAGGTGTTTGTCACACTAGAGGGGAGACGGATGAAGTTGTCATCTCTAGGGAATGCATTTATTGTCTGATGTTCTAGTGACGTGTCCCTCCTGGGTAGGAGAGCCAGAAACATTGATAAACGACAGTAGGTTGTGCTAGGATCCAGTGACTGCAGTGGCAGAGTTGACTTTCTTCAGGTTAGCGAATTTGCTAGCACTGGCCTGCTAGTTTTAGGTCTATTTTCATGGGATCGAACCAACTCTGCTCACTGAGTTGTTAGAAAATAAAAAGGCACAATACTGTGAATGGAACAATACACATGTGACCGTGACCATGTGACGACATGTGACCACATGTACCATTGACACATGGAAACAAACAATGCTTTGGTCTGACTTGGACCAAAAATTAAAGACTCAGAAGCACGAGGAGGGCGGAGCCGGGTGAACGGAAGGAGGAAGTATCATGAGGGTAGAAGTAGTGGTAGAGGTAGTAGTGGTAGTAGTATGAGTGGTAATGGAGTGTAGGATATAGTAGTGCATGGTGTAGTGTAGTAGTATAGTGGGTAATGGTAGTAGTAGTAGTAGTAATAGTAGTGGTAATGGTAGTAGTAGTAGTAGTTTAAGTAGTAGTAGAAGAAGTAGCCTTCACAGACGCCGTCTTGCCGAAGCTTCCCTTACACATAAGTTTCCTAACAAGAATCTTAGTCTTGGTTTGGTACCTGACGATGCCTTCCCGTCTCATTACAGTGTTTAATGCTCTAAACATCATAACACTTGTGACTTTACCTCATCTTCATCTCCTCCTTTCCTAACCTTTTCTCCTTTCCTATAATTTTGTACCTTTCCTTTCTTCTGCCAAGGTGGGTTCAGTCCTACGACTTTATCCCCCTTGTGTTTTAGGTCCCACCCTCCAGGACCAGTAGTTCTCCTGCAGTGCTCCTTTTTTATATTTTCCTTATATTACCTCCACTTTCTACTATTACTTTTGTTACTACTACTACTACTGAAGCTGCTTGTACTGCTACTACTATTACTGCTGATATTATTACTACTACTATTGCCTTTCTAACATTCCACTCTCTGACTCTAGGGTCACTACTATTATTCTCTTCTTATTACCACCTCTGCCACTGTTGTACTACTTACCACTACCTCTACTACTACCACTACCTCTACTACTACCACTACTACCTCTACTACTACTACCACCACTACCTCTACTACTACTACTACTACCTCTACTACTACCACCACTACCTCTACTACTACCACCACTACCTCCACTACTACTACCACCACTACCTCTACTACTACTACTCCTCTACTACCACCACACCCCACTACTACACCACCCCCACCTCACTACCTCTTCCCCCCATACCCCACTCTCCCACCACACCCCCTCTACTCCACCCTCCACTCCACCATTCCCTTACTCTACCACCACCACCCACTCTACACCACTTACTCTCCCACCTTCCCACTACTACTCCAACTTTCCCACTACTACCCCAAAACCCCTACACTCACCCCTCCTCTACTCCCCATTTCCCCCTCTACTCCAAACTCCCCTACTCCACCACTCCTCTCTCTCTCCACCACCCTCTACTACTCCACCTTACTCCCACTACTACCCCACCACAACCCCCCTACTCACCACACCTCTACTACTACCACCACTACCCTTCTACTCTACCACCCTTTCCTCACTACTACTACCCCTTACCCCCCTCTACTACTCCACTCCTTACTTTCTCCACCCCTCCCACTACTACACCACCATTTCCCCCACTCTTTTACTACCACCATTACCTCTACTACTACAAATTTAACTACCTTTTACTACTACTACCACCATTATCTCACTTACTCACCACCATTACCCACTATCTTCCCATCTTCATCTACACCCTCCCCGTTCTGCCGGCCCCACCCTCGACTCTATTGCCGGCCCCACCCTCCCCTCGTTCTGCCGGCCCTCACCCTCCACTGTTCTCCGCCGGCCCCCCCCCTCCACCTGTTCGCCGGCCCCCCACCCCCCCCTCGTTCTGCCGGCCCTCACCCTCCACTCGTTCTGCCGGCCCCCACCCTCCACTCGTTCTTCCGACCCCCTCCCTCCACTCGTTCTGCTGGCCCTGCCCTCCACCGTTCTGCTGGCCCTCCCTCCCCTCGTTCTGCTGGCCCTGCCCTCCCCTCGTTCTGCTGGCCCTACCCTCCCCTCGTTCTGCTGGCCCTGCCCTCCCCTCGTTCTGCTGGCCCTGCCCTCCCCTCGTTCTGCTGGCCCTGCCCTCCCCTCGTAATATACTGGCTACCTTCTCTTTGTGCTTTAGTGTTAGTAGTTAGTAGTCCAAGTCAGAATAAAACGTCGTAAGTTTCTTTCTCTTAAGTGCGGATTTGTGTACAGTGGTTTGTTTACATCATGTCATTACATCTCCAACCTCCTCCAAGTATTTACAAATTGGCAGTTACTAGTAAACTGTCAGTGTGTAATGTGTATAACCGCTGATGTCTACCTCTGTTACCTCCTGTTATGAAAATATATGAAACTTATATCTCATAAATGTATAAACCTGTTATAATTAATGCAACTTTTAATCTAACTTTGTTCCTACAGCATTACCAAATAAAGAAATCCATTCTCATGTACTCTTGTAATCCTTGTAACTCATCAGTCGCAGCCCAGCTCTGGTGGTGCGAGGGTGTGTGGTGCTCTGACCTGACCCCTGGCGACGCTTTACAGCACTTTGGTTTTCCAAAGCAACATGGCGACAGCAGGGAGGGGGACGTCTGAACACCGTCGTGTTTTCCTTGTGACTGGCGTTCTAAAAACCCCGCAACGGCCGGGACGTCTTACCGACGAT
>WNWK01024237.1:0-30009 GCA_009830355.1 Cherax destructor
CATGTTTTCAAGGCACCACATGCACCAGCCACACATGTTTTCAAGGCAACACATGCACCAGCCACACATATGTTTTCAACGCAACACATGCACCAGCCACACATATGTTTTCAAGGCAACACATGCACCAGCCACACATATGTTTTCAAGGCAACACATGCACCAGCCACACATATGTTTTCAAGGCAACACATGCACCAGCCACACATATGGATCACACTTGGAGATGGAACCTGAACCCTCTCTTGCGTAACTGAATATTCTGCTGGAAACTTCAAATGATCACTGAGTTTAAACTATGCAAAGCACAAAAGGATACAGGACACAGTTGTGATCAATTATGCATAACAATGGTTACTGTGGAATAGTTTACTGATGCAGCGTTTATCCCTCCGATGGGATACAGGAAACTGAAGTGTTTAGCAGCTTACAGGAGTGGTCCTGAAATTACTAACTGTCAAATATCGACGTCCTGGAGAGGTTTCACTGTCATATTTCATCGCTCTGGACAGGTTTCCCTGTCAAATTTCGTCGCCCAGGACAGGTTACCCTGTCAAACTTCTTCGTCCTCGACGGATTTGCCTGTTATAATCTACCGTCCTGGACAGGTTTCCCTGTAATATTTCATCGCCCTGGACGGCTTCTTCTGTCATACTGCAACGCCTTTGACGGGTTTACCTGTTATATTTCATCTCCCTGGAAAGTTTTCCCTGTCATATTTCGTCATCCGGGACAGGTTTCCTTGTCAAATTTCGTCTCCCTTGAAGGGTTTCCCTGTCATATTTAATCTCCCTTGACGGATTTCCTTGTTATATTTTCGTAGATTTGGACGGGTTTACCTGTCATTCTCCATCGCCCTGGACAAATTTCACTGTCACATTTCACCGCCCTGGACAGGTTTCACTGTCACATTTCATCGCTCTGTACAAGTTTCACTGTCACATTTTGTTGTTCATGACAGGTTTACCTGTTATATTTCATCACCTTGCAAAGTTTCTCTGTCAAATTTCGGCGCCTTGGAGATGTTTCCCTTACATATTTCGTCTCCCTGGACGGGTATGCCTGTCATATTCCATCGCCCTGGACAGTTTCCCTGTCAAATTTCAAAGCCCTGGACGGATTTCTGTGTCATATTTCGAGGCCCTAGACGGTTTTCCCTGTCATATATCGTCGCCCTGGACAGCTTTCCCTGTCATATTTCGTCTTCCTGGACGGGTTTTCTGTCATATTCCATCGCCCTGGACAGGTTTCCTTCTCATGTTTCATCGCCCTGGACGGGTCCCCCTGTTATATTTCGTCTCCCTGGACGTATTTCCCTCTCATATTTCGTCACCCTGGACGGGTTTGCCTGTCATATTCCATCACCCTGGACAGGATCCCCTGTCACATTTCGGCGCCCTGGACAGGTTTCCTGTGAAATTTCGACGCCCTGGACGGGTTTCCCTCTCATATTTCGTCTCCCTGGTCGGGTTTCCCTCTCATATATCATCGCCCTGGACAGTTTTGCCTGACATATTCCATCGCCCTCGACAGGTTTCACTGTCATATATCGACACCCTGAACAGGTTTCCCTCACATATTTAGTCGCCCCGGGCACCTTTCCCTGTCATATTTAGTCTCTGGATGGGTTTCCCTGTCATATTTCATCACCCCGGACGGGTTTCCTTTTCATATTTCGTAGCCCTGGACAGGTTTCCCTGTCATATTTTCTTATTTCTCTTAAAACAATCATGTGGAAGAGAGCAGATATGCCTATGAGAACGTGTACATATGTATGTATATATGTGTGTTCGTAGCATGGTGTTTGTAGTGATGTGTATGTGTAGATAAAAGGGAAAAGTAAACATCAGAAAAAACTTGTCTGAACTACCTAATAATTCACAATAAAGAAGAGCACAGTTCCATAGTACAGCTGTCAGACAGTCAGTATAAATAAATGAGGCAATAAGAAGGTTAGAAATGGGAAATTTAGAATATATTAAGGTTGAAGTGTGTGACGCAGTTGGAATAAAGTACTGGAATAGTTAATGATTTTGTTCCTAATGTTTATAAAAGTAGAACAGAGTAAAAAACTTTAAAGAATGTAATAATTATAATGGAATAAGACTGTTGACCATACCAGGTAAAGTGTATGTCAGAATTATGATTGTTGAAGTGATGGTAAAGAAAATATGGATAACAAAGAACAAGAATCTGCGGGTCATGTGTAAACACTGAAATACATAAGTGAAGAACACTTATGTAAAGGAAAGCCGCACTTGGGTGTATTTATTGGTTTGGAAAATATATATGCGAGATGTTAGTAAAGTTACAAATGTATTTAATCTTAGGTAATATTTTGGTAGCTATAGTGTTGAATTTAGATATAATATGCAAGAAATACGGTAAATATATTCCCAAAAAACTGAGTCTTAGATAATGTTGTGTGATGTCACCTGTGGTCTTAAAGACGTGTGATGTCACTGTACTTTGGTCAGAAGACAATATATACAAGAAAGCCATCATGTAGACCAGGTGTCACTACACAGCTTTATTAACATACTATGTTAAAACTCTGTATACACACACACACACACATATATATATATATATATATATATATATATATATATATATATATATATATATATATATATATATGTCGTGCCGATTAGGTAAAACTTGCGATTTTGGCTTAAATAGCAACGCTCACCTTGCCATATAAGACAAGTGAAAATTTGTGTATGCAATAATTTCTCCAAAATCATTCTGAACATAACGAAAAAAATATATATCATTGTGTTTGTTTATTATTAAATTAATGTTAACGTATCTAAAATATATTTAGTTGGGTTAGGCTAAATTAAATTGCGCTTGTTGTAATAAGGTTAGGTAGGTTTTCAAAGTTTCTCTTGGTACAAAATTATAAATTCTTACATTAACATAAATGAAAAAAATATATCTTTAAACGTATAAGAGAAAAATTTAGAAAGGACTTAATTTTAGATGAGTTCTTGCTAATTGACCAGTTTCACCTAATCGGCACGACATATATATATATATATATATATATATATATATATAAATATATATATATATATATATATATATATATATATATATATATATATATATATATATATATATATATATATATATATATATATATATATATATATATATATATATATATATATATATATATATATATATATATATATATATATATATATATATATATATATATATATATATATATATATATATATATATATATATATATATATATATATATATATATATATATATATATATATGTACATACAAACATACTTAATGTGCGTTCATGTATGTATACATGAACGCATTCACCATTGATTCCATCTGCGACCTTCAAACTCATTTACGAAACACGAGAAACATAGATTCTAATTTTTTTTTACAGTTTTCAGTCACAATATGTGACACTTGTAAACAATATGACAATCGTAAAAGTATGTGACACTCGTAAACAATATGTGACATTCATAAACAATATGTGACACTCTTACACAATATGTGATACTCATACACAATATGTGACACTCATACACAATATGTGACATTCATAAACAATATGTGACACTCGTAAACAATATGTGAGACTCATACACAATATGTGACACTCATACACAATATGTGACACTCATACACAATATGTGACATTCATACATAATATGTGACAATCGAAAATAATATGTGACACTCATACACAATATGTGACATTCATACACAATATGTGACAATCGTAAACAATATGTGACACTCATACACAATATGTGACACTCATACACAATGTGACACTCATACACAATATGTGACATTCATACACATTACGTAAAAATTACACTCATTCTGACAAAATAACATGTACACATGACATTCATCAACACACAGTAACATGTACACATGACACCCATACACAATAACAAGTAAGCATTACAGTCATTCATACACAATAACATGTACACATGACACAGTGTCTCAAACGTGTCCTGTCTTTATATATTTACATGTTTCACAAAGAATGTCGTCAAAATACCATAAACCAGAGTATAAATGTATGTGAAAATACTTATATATGTGTATGTTTGAGCGCTTGTTAGTCTTTCAGTGTCAAGTGAAAATGACCAATAAAGAAATAAAAATAAAAACATTGTAATATTTAATACAGTTTTAATGGAGGTGGAAAAGTTCTTCAACACTTGGGCATTAATCCACATAAAATAAAACACTTACAAATACTCGTAAACTGCTAAATAAGCAAAAAATCTCGTACTAAGTATAAATTCAGAGCGTAACATAAAAGGATTTCCAAAATTATTCTTAATTAGCCTCTCCTCGGTGGGCGAGCTGTGTGGCAGCTTGGTCTCGTCTAGCTGGTGTACGGTCGTGGCTGTCTTGGTGGGTGTAATTACTGGACGCAGTTTTCTGTGTGTCACCTCTAGTAATTCCACCCACCTGGACAGTCTCTACCGTAGACCAGCTAGACAAGACCAAGTTTCTACCCAGCAAGGTCACTGGGGGTGGCAACCGCTGACTCTGGGGAAGTAGGGAAGGGAGTCCACCTGAGGTGACACAAGTGGACTCCTGGAGACACTGATCCGGGGAAGGCACCGCTGACTCTGAGAAAGTGGGGAAGGGAGTCCACCTGAGGTGACACAAGTGGACTCCTGGAGACACTGATCCGGGGAAGGCACCGCCGACCTTAGGTAAGTGGGGAAGGGGAGACATCCGGGAGCGAACGGATGGATTCCTCGATACATGAACTTGGGGAAGGTTGTTGTTGAGGCTGACCTTGGAGACGTGGAGAAGGGGAGACATCCGGGAGCGAACGGATGGATTCCTGGATACATGAACCTCGGGAAGGCAAGAATACAGGTTGGTGAGGCTGACCTTGGGGAAGTGAGGAAGGGAAAACATCCGGGGGCGGACAGATGGATTCCTGGATACATGAACCTGGGGAAGGCTGAGGCTGGAAGGCAGAGATAGAGGCGAGGCTGACCTTAGGGAAGTGAGGAAGGGGAGACATCCGGGGGCCCACGGATGGATTCCTGGACACATGAACCTGGGGAAGGTGAGGGGACGGGTGGACCTTAAAGACGAACCACTGGCCTCCACGTGGCAAGGTCTGGTATCTCAGAGATAACTCTGAGGCTGACAGTGGTCGCAAATTATAATTTTGTATATATTAATAATATATTAATATATTAATGTTGTGTAATGTGAGTAATGTGTAATACAAGTGTGAGGCGGTGAGTAAGTGGACTGCAGGTTCAATATGAGAAATAATTAGGTCTTGGAGACAAGAAATCAGAAAAACACGCACTCACATACTCACTCATACACAAACACAGACACACATACACACACAATCCTGCATGAAACATACACTCACACATTCCAAACTGAATGCAACATTTACACATACACGTGTTTTAAACATATTAAGATTAACCATTGAGTGTTTAATGTAAGAATTGAAGATCTCCATTGTTAGTGATGTAAGAATGTGGGAAGTCTGAGACATTGTTAGTGATGTAAGAATGTGGGAAGTCTGAGACATTGTTAGTGATGTAAGAATGTGGGAAGTCTGAGACATTGTTAGTGATGTAAGAATGTGGGAAGTCTGAGACATTGTTAGTGATGTAAGAATGTGGGAAGTCTGAGACATTGTTAGTGATGTAAGAATGTGGAAGTCTGAGACATTGTTAGTGATGTAAGAATGTGGGAAGTCTGAGACATTGTTAGTGATGTAAGAATGTGGGAAGTCTGAGACATTGTTAGTGATGTAAGAATGTGGGAAGTCTGAGACATTGTTAGTGATGTAAGAATGTGGGAAGGCTGAGACATTGTTAGTGATGTAAGAATGTGTTAAGTCTGAGACATTGTTAGTGATGTAAGAATGTGGAAAGGCTGAGACATTGTTAGTGATGTAAGAATGTGGCAAGTCTGAGACATTGTTAGTGATGTAAGAATGTGGGAAGGCTGAGACATTGTTAGTGATGTAAGAATGTGGGAAGTCTGAGACATTGTTAGTGATGTAAGAATGTGGCAAGTCTGAGACATTGTTAGTGATGTAAGAATGTGGGAAGGCTGAGACATTGTTAGTGATGTAAGAATGTGGGAAGACTGAGACATTGTTAGTGATGTAAGAATGTGGGAAGTCTGAGACATTGTTAGTGATGTAAGAATGTGGGAAGTCTGAGACATTGTTAGTGATGTAAGAATGTGGGAAGTCTGAGACATTGTTAGTGATGTAAGAATGTGTTAAGTCTGAGACATTGTTAGTGATGTAAGAATGTGGGAAGTCTGAGACATTGTTAGTGATGTAAGAATGTGGCAAGTCTGAGACATTGTTAGTGATGTAAGAATGTGGCAAGTCTGAGACATTGTTAGTGATGTAAGAATGTGGGAAGGCTGAGACATTGTTAGTGATGTAAGAATGTGGGAAGGCTGAGACATTGTTAGTGATGTAAGAATGTGGGAAGGCTGAGACATTGTTAGTGATGTAAGAATGTGGGAAGGCTGAGACATTGTTAGTGATGTAAGAATGTGGCAAGTCTGAGACATTGTTAGTGATGTAAGAATGTGGCAAGTCTGAGACATTGTTAGTGATGTAAGAATGTGGCAAGTCTGAGACATTGTTAGTGATGTAAGAATGTGGCAAGTCTGAGACATTGTTAGTGATGTAAGAATGTGGAAGTCTGAGACATTTCTGGATCAAACAAAACTTCATTAATTATCTTAAGAAAAGTAAAGAGTAACCATAAATAATATAGACATCCGACTCACTTATCACAACATCACTTCTGTCACGTCCTCTATATTGACAGGGAAAACATTCACCATCACACAAACCAAATAAAAACTTTCTGGGAGGCGCCATCTCTTGGCAAAAAAAAAAATTGTTGATTGCTCCTTGGTTACTGTCTCTGATATTGCTTTATATTGTCAAGTTCTGCCATGTATGAATCGTTGTATATTTTACACCATGAACGTTATGGAACACTAAATTATGTTTAATCTAAGGTTGTTACGTATACCTGATGATAATATATGGCTGACCATTGTACAGTTTAAAATAATTTATTAAATGCTAACTAAATTAAATCTCAGTGTTTGAAACTTGATTGAAAGTTGAAATGATTTATTTTATCGTAAAGGAAAATCTGGTGTGAGGCAGCAGAGTGGCATGACCTCCAGGATGTTGTGAGTAGGATAACTTCCAGGATGTTGTAAGTGTCATGACCTCCAGGATGTTGCGAGTGTCATGACCTCCAGGATGTTGCGAGTGTCATGACCTCCAGGATGTTATGTTGTGAGTGGGATAACCTCCAGGATGTTGTAAGTGTCATGACCTCCAGGATGTTGCGAGTGTCATGACCTCCACGATGTTGTAAGTGTCATGACCTCCAGGATGTTGCGAGTGTCATGACCTCCAGGATGTTGTGAGTGTCATGACCTCCAGGATGTTGAGGAAAAAGATCTTGGGGTGAGTATAACACCAGTCACATCTCCTGAGGCGCACATCAACCAAATAACTGCTGCAGCATACGGGCGCCTAGCAAACCTAAGAACAGCATTCCGACATCTTAATAAAGAATCGTTCAGGACCCTGTACACTGTGTACGTTAGGCCCATACTGGAGTATGCAGCACCAGTTTGGAACCCACATCTAGCCAAGCACATAAAGAAGCTAGAGAAAGTGCAAAGGTTTGCAACAAGACTAGTCCTACGAGGAGAGGTTAAGGGAATTCGACTTGACGACACTGGAGGACAGGAGAGATAGGGGGGACATGATAACGACATATAAGATACTGAGAGGAATTGACAAGGTGGACAGAGACAAACTGTTCCAGAGATGGGACACAGCAACAAGGGGACACAGTTGAAAGTTGAAGACTCAAATGAATCACAGGGATGTTAGGAAGTATTTCTTCAGTCATAGAGTGGTCGGGAAGTGGAATAGCTTGGGAAGCGATGTAGTGGAGGCAGGTTCCATACATAGCTTTAAGGAGAGGTATGATAAAGCTTATGGAGCAGGGAGCGTGACCCAGTAGCGGCCAGTGAAGAGGCGGGGCCAGGAGCTATGACTCGACCCCTGTAACCACAACTAGGTGAGTACTCACACACACACAAACACACACACACACACACACACACAACACACACACACACACACACACACACACACACAACACACACACACACACACACACAAACACACACACATACACACAAACAAACAAACAAACACACACACACACACACACACACACCCAAACACACACACACACACACACACACACAACACACACACACACACACACACACACACACAACAAACAAACACACACACAACACACACACACACACACACACACACACACAACACACACACACACACACACACACACACACACACACACACACAAAAGAACACGGGGGATACAAACATGACAGCACCGGGAGAGGCTAATGCATCTCTGATGAGGCAATGGGAGACACAGTGGGAGGAGGAAAGGGAGAAGTCGATCTTTATCTATGGCCTGAAGGAAGTCGAAGGGGACACTCACGACAGAAGAAAACAGGAGGAGAAAGAAAGGATCGAAGGTATTATGCTGGCAATAGGGGGAGACACGTCACAAGTGACAAATTTTCGGAGAATCGGGTGGTACACAAGGGTAAGAAATCGACCTCTCAAGGTAATCTTCAAAGCAGAATCAGCCCGCACCACGATCCTGCAGGAGAAAGCACGGCTGAGGACAAATCAGGGGTACCGGAATGTATACCTAGATCGGGACAGAACGCAGGAAGAAAGGGAGGCCCGGAAGGAGCAGATAAGAAGGCGAAGAGAGGAGAGAGAGGAGACAGCGAGATACGGAGGACACCAAGCCCAAACAGGACAAACACACACACTGGAAGTACCCACGGTGGGCCTCAAACCACAAAAACCCCACGACAACCATACATTTTAACACCACACACACTCAGCAGTCCCCCTGTCCCCACCCCAGCAACCCAAAACCCACCATCACAGCTACCCCCACCACAAACTCCACCCCACCAACCCATACCCCAACCATACAATCCCCCCCATGCTGCAACCCCCTATGGGCACCCCCCCCAACCCACCAAGATCTCCCTAGGGCTACAGTAATGGAAACAAAGTTGAAGGTTTGGTACACAAATGCGGATGGAATTACCAACAAGTATGAATAGTGGAATGAAAGAATAGGTGAGGTGTCCCCAGACATCATAGGTGTCACAGAAACTGAACTAAATGAGACAGTATCAGATGTAATCTTCCCACAGGGATATCAAATCCTGAGGAAAGATAGAAGGAGCAGGGGGTGAGGAGGGGTCGCACTGCTTGTAAGGAACCGCTGGAGATTCGAGGAAATGGAAGGAATGGAGGTGTGTAGAGAAAGGGACTTCATAGTAGGTACCATCCAGTCTGGGGAGCACAAGATAATCATTGCAGTGATGTATAACCCACCACAGAACTGCAGGAGGTCAGGTGAGGAATATGATGAGAACAACAGAGCGATGGTGTACACACTGGCGGAGGTGGCAAGAAAAGCGCACATGAGCAGAGCGAAGCTACTGGCCATGGGCGATTTCAACCACAGGGAGATCGACTGGGAGAACCAAGAACCACGTGGGGGTCCAGAAACTTGGAGAGCCAAGATGATGGACGCGGTACTGGAAAACCTGATGCACCAACATGTCAGGGACACGACCAGAGTGAGAGGAGAAGATGAACCAGCAAGACTGGACCTTGTATTCACCCTGAACAGCTCAGATATTGAAGACATAACACATGAGAGCCCCCTGGGAGCCAGCGACCATATGGTGCTGAGCTTTGAGTACATTGTAGAGCTACAGGTGGAGAGGGAAAACAGTACAGAAAGAGACAAACCAGATTTTAAAAGAGGGAACTACACAGGCATGAGGAATTTCCTGCAGGAGGTTCAGTGGGAAAGGGAAATGGACGGACAGACAATAAGTGAAATGATGGAATACGTAGGGACAAAGTGCAAGGAGGCAGAGGAACGGTTTATACCCAGAGGAAAAAGATTAAACGGGAAGGCCAGAAAGAGCCCCTGGTTTACCCAAAGGTGCAGGGAGGCAAATACCAAGAGTGTCAGAGAATGGAAAAGGTACAGAAGGCAAAGAACCAAAGTAAACAAAGAGATTAGTAGAAGAGCAAGAAACGAGTATGCACAGGTACGGAGAGAAACCCAGAAACAGTACGAAAATGACATAGCATCGAAAGTTAAGTCCGACCCGAAACTGATGTACAGTCACATCAGAAGGAAGACAACAGTTAAAGACCAGGTGATAAGGCTGAGGAGAGAAGATGGGGAACTTACAAGTAATGATCAAGAGGTATGTGAGGAGATCAACTTGAGGTTTAAGGAAGTATTCACAGTGGAGGAAGCAAGGCAGCTGGGTAGACAGGATGGGGTGCGCCACCAACAAGGGATGTATCAAGTGCTAGAGGGCATACACACAACTGAGGAGGAGGTGAAGCAGTTACTCAGTGACCTTGATACCTCAAAGGCGATGGGTCCGGACAACATCTCCCCTTGGGTTCTTCGGGAAGGAGCTGAGGTACTGAGTGTGCCACTTACCATAATATTCAACACATCCCTTGAAAATGGGCAGTTACCTGAGGTATGGAAGAAACAATAAAACGTAGTCCCCATCTTTAAAAAAGGAGACAGAAAAGAGGCACTAAACTATAGACCGGTATCACTTACATGTATAGTGTGCAAAGTCCTGGAGAAAATCATCAGGAAAGGAATGGTGGAGCACCTCGAGCTGAACAGGATAATAAACACCAGGCAGCACGGATTCCGGGAAGGCAAATCCTGTGTAACAAACCTCCTAGAGTTCTATGATAAAGTAACAGAGGTAAGGCAAGAGAGAGAAGGGTGGGTTGATTGCATTTTCCTGGACTGCAGGAAGGCCTTCGACACAGTTCCTCACATGAGATTAGTAAAGAAGTTGGAAGAACAAGCACGTATAACAGGAAGGGCACTGGAATGGATCAGGGAATACCTCACAGGGAGGCAACAACGGGTCATGGTGCATGATGAGGTATCACAGTGGGCACCTGTGACGAGCGGCGTTCCGCAGGGGTCAGTCCTAGGACCAGTGTTATTCTTGGTATATGTAAATGACATGACAGATGGGATAGACTCAGAAGTGTCTCTGTTCGCAGATGATGTGAAATTAATGAGGAGAATCACATTTGAGGAGGACCAAGCAGGACTTCAAACAGACCTGGACAGGAGAGTGGGTCAGAGATTGACAAATGTTCAAAGTAGGACAAATCAAAATTGGGACATATTTGAAATTCGTTTCTCAGTCAAAGTTTGTTCAGCAAAGTAAATAAATAAGAAGAGTAATAAAATTAGTCTCAGCCGGTCGATGTGTTCAGTCCATCAATCTTGAATTAAATACAATATAAGGCAATAGAAGTTCCTTATATACGTAGACAGGTGAGATGAAGCAGGAGGAGGCGGGTCATAGTAGTATCATCCACTAGTCGAAGTAAGTCCTTATCCAAAGGTTTGGACAAATGTTGAAGAATCCTTTGTATCAAGATCCCAAGAAGTGCTGTGTCAGACAGGATGTAGATGAATGTTAGAGAACTGACAAATTGTTAAATTAGACACATATGAACACTTGGGTATCTTATGTGGAAACGTTTCGCCAACAGTGGCTTCATCAGTCCAATACAAAGAAGAAAGTATAATAAAAGGAGGAGTTTGAGGTAATCAGTCCTCGGCCTGAGTCGATGTGTTCAGTCCATCAATCTTGAATAATACAATATAAGGCAAATAGAAGTCATATACTGTAGACAGGTGAGATGAAGCAGGAGGAGGGGCATAGTAGATCATCCATAGTCGAAGTAAGTCCTTATTTCCCAAGGTTTGGACAAATGTTGAAGAATCCCTTTGTATCAAGATCCCAAGAAGTTGCCTGTCGACAGGATGTAGATGAATGGTTCAGAGAACCGACAAATTGTTAAATTAGACACATATGCAAACTTGGTATCTTATTGTGGAAACGTTTCGCCACACAGTGGCTTCATCAGTCCAATACAAAGAAGAAAGTATAATAAAGGAGGAGTTTGAGTATCAGTCTCGGCCTGGAGTCGATGTGTTCAGTCCATCAATCGAATTAAATACAATATAAGGCAAATAGAAGTTCCTTTATACTGTAGACAGGTGAGATGAGCAGGAGGAGGGCTAGTAGTATCATCCACTAGTCGAAGTAAGTCCTCATCCAAAGGTTTGGACAAATGTTGAAGAATCCTTGATCAGATCCCAAGCAGTGCTTGTCAGACAGGATGAGATGAATGTTCAGAAACCTGACAAATTGTTAAATTAGACACATATGCAACACTTGGGTATCTTTATTGTGGAAACGTTTCGCCACACAGTGGCTTCATCAGTCCAATACAAAGAAGAAAGTAGTAATAAAAGGAGGAGTTTGAGGTAATCAGTCCTCGGCCTGGAGTCGATGTGTTCAGTCCATCAATCTTGAATTAAATACAATATAAGGCAAATAGAAGTTCCTTATATACTGTAGACAGGTGAGATGAAGCAGGAGGAGGCGGGGTCATAGTATCATCCACTAGTCGAAGTAAGTCCTTATCCAAAGGTTTGGACAAATGTTGAAGAATCCCTTTGTATCAAGATCCCAAGAAGTGCTGTGTCAGACAGGATGTAGATGAATGGTTCAGAGAACCTGACAAATTGTTAAATTAGACACATATGCAACACTTGGGTATCTTTATTGTGGAAACGTTTCGCCACACAGTGGCTTCATCAGTCCAATACAAAGAAGAAAGTAGTAATAAAAGGAGGAGTTTGAGGTAATCAGTCCCTCGGCCTGGAGTCGATGTGTTCAGTCCATCAATCTTGAATTAAATACAATATAAGGCAAATAGAAGTTCCTTATATACTGTAGACAGGTGAGATGAAGCAGGAGGAGGCGGGGTCATAGTAGTATCATCCACTAGTCGAAGTAAGTCCTTATCCAAAGGTTTGGACAAATGTTGAAGAATCCCTTTGTATCAAGATCCCAAGAAGTTGCTGTGTCAGACAGGATGTAGATGAATGGTTCAGAGAACCGACAAATTGTTAAATTAGACACATATGCAACACTTGGGTATCTTTATTGTGGAAACGTTTCGCCACACAGTGGCTTCATCAGTCCAATACAAAGAAGAAAGTAGTAATAAAGGAGGGGTTTGAGGTAATCAGTCCCTCGGCCTGGAGTCGATGTGTTCAGTCCATCAATCTTGAATTAAATACAATATAAGGCAAATAGAAGTTCCTTATATACTGTAGACAGGTGAGATGAAGCAGGAGGAGGCGGGGTCATAGTAGTATCATCCACTAGTCGAAGTAAGTCCTTATCCAAAGGTTTGACAAATGTTGAAGAATCCCTTTGTATCAAGATCCCAAGAAGTTGCTGTGTCAGACAGGATAGATGAATGGTTCAGAGAACCGACAAATTGTTAAATTAGACACATATGCAACACTTGGGTATCTTTATTGTGGAAACGTTTCGCCACACAGTGGCTTCATCAGTCC
The DNA here is from genome assembly GCA_009830355.1 of Cherax destructor. Classification (NCBI taxonomy): domain Eukaryota; kingdom Metazoa; phylum Arthropoda; class Malacostraca; order Decapoda; family Parastacidae; genus Cherax; species Cherax destructor. The sequence continues at coordinate 13,638 of WNWK01024237.1, forward strand.
AATACAAAGAAGAAAGTAGTAATAAAAGGAGGAGTTTGAGGTAATCAGTCCTCGGCCTGGAGTCGATGTGTTCAGTCCATCAATCTTGAATTACAGAAGACAAAGGACCCAGGAAAATAAAGAGATTAGCCGAAGAGCCAGAAACGAATATGCCCAGGTAAGAAGGGAGGCTCAGCGACAATATGAAAATGATTTACCATCAAAAGTCAAGTCTGACCCGAAGCTGTTGTATAGCCACATCATGAGGAAAACAACAGTGAAGGACCAGGTAATCAGGCTGAGGAAGGAAGGTGGGGAGTTCACAAGAAACGACCAAGAGGTATGTGAGGAGCTCAACATGAGATTTAAAGAAGTATTTACACAGGAGACAGGAAGGACTCTAGGAATTCAGAATAGGGAGGTTTACCAACAAGTGCTGGATGAAATACACACAACAGAGGTGGAGGTGAAGAAGCTGCTATGTGAACTCGATACCTCAAAAGCGGTGGGACCGGACAACATTTCTCCGTGGGTCCTTAGAGAGGGAGCAGAGATGTTGTGTGTGCCACTAACAAAAATCTTCAACACATCCATTGAAACTGGGCAACTACCTGAAGCGTGGAAGATGGCAAATGTTGTCCCAATTTTTAAGAAAGGAGACAGACACGAGGCATTAAACTATAGACCTGTGTCACTGACGTGTACAGTATGCAAAGTCATGGAGACGATCATCAGGAGGAGAGTGGTGGAGCACCTAGAAAGACACAAGCTTATATACGACAACCAGCACGGTTTCTGGGAAGGAAAATCCTGTGTCACAAACCTACTGGAGTTTTATGACAAGGTAACAGAAGTAAGACACGAGAGAGAGGGGTGGATAGACTGCATTTTCTTGGACTGCAAGAAGGCGTTCGACACAGTTCCTCACAAGAGGTTAATGCAAAAGCTAGAGGATCAGGCACACGTAACAGGAAAGGCACTGCAATGGATCAGAGAATATCTGACAGGGAGGCAACAACGAGTCATGGTACGTGACGAGGTGTTAGAGTGGGCACCTGTGACGAGTGGGATTCCACAAGGGTCAGTCCTAGGACCTGTACTGTTTTTGGTATATGTGAATGACATAACAGAAGTTATAGACTCAGAAGTGTCCCTGTTTGCAGATGATGTGAAGTTAATGAAAATAATTAAATCAGTCGAGGATCAGGCAGGACTACAAAGAGACTTGGACAGGCTACAAGCCTGGTCCAGTAACTGGCTCCTAGAATTTAACCCTGCCAAATGTAAAGTCATGAAGATCGGGGAAGGGCAAAGAAGACCGCAGACAGAGTATAGTCTAGGTGGCCAAAGACTGCAAACCTCACTCAAGGAAAAAGATCTTGGGGTGAGTATAATACCGAGCACATCTCCTGAGGCACACATCAATCAGATAACTGCTGCAGCATACGGGCGGCTGGCAAACCTAAGAATAGCATTCCAATACCTAACTAAGGAATCATTCAAGACTCTGTACACCATATACGTCAGGCCCATACTGGAGTATGCAGCACCAGTTTGGAACCCACACCTGGTCAAGCACGTCAAGAAATTAGAGAAAGTGCAGAGGTTTGCAACAAGACTAGTCCCAGAGCTAAGGGGATTGTCATACGAAGAAAGGTTAAGGGAAATCGGCCTGACGACACTAGAGGACAGGAGGGTTAGGGGAGACATGATAACGACATATAAAATACTGCGAGGAATAGATAAGGTGGACAGAGACAAGATGTTCCAGAGAGGGGACACAGAAACAAGGGGTCACAATTGGAAGTTAAAGACTCCTATGAGTCAAAGGGATGTTAGGAAGTATTTCTTCAGTCAAAGAGTTGTCAGGAAGTGGAATAGCCTAGAAAGCGACGTAGTGGAGGCAGGAACTATACATAGTTTTAAGACGAGGTTTGATAAAGCTCATGGAGCAGGGAGAGAGAGGACCTAGTAGCAATCAGTGAAGAGGCGGGGCCAGGAGCTATGACTCGACCCCTGCAACCACAAATAGGTGAGTACACACACACACACACACACACACACACACACACACACACTGCCATGCAGGCTTCGGCATTGCTTTGCCAGTCAGCTACTTCTCGGCAAAACTTAAGAGACACAATGAAACTGTGCCACTATAGAAAAGGAGGTTCGTGCTTCAGTATTCTCAGTGCAACATTTCTTAGCTTATATATCAGGGTCAGTTCACCCTATAACTGTGTATAGTGACCACAATCTTTACGTTTCCTTCACTTAATGAGGAAACACTACCAGAGACTCACAAGGTGGACTTTATTTCTTCAATCTCTTAATCTGGTGATTCATTACGTGAAGGGAATGGAGAATGTGGTTGCTGATGCATTGTCTCGTGTATAATGTACATGATGTAGTGTATAGATCACTTATCTCTTCTTGTTTAGCTGTGATTTGAGGTAGACGAGTAGATGGAACCTTGAACCACCAAAATGAGAAGTGCGGGTTGAGCTGGAGTGCAGGTATCAGAATTCCCTAGTGTGTGTTTTGGGGAAAGTCACATCAGGTGCCATGCCTAGGTAAGGTATGCTACGTTCTTTTTAGGTGTTGGCTGGTACGCCTCACCTGTTTATGTTGGTATAGGGGCTGTTGGACCTAACGTTTTGGTGAATGTGGGGCTGACAGTGATGCTGCTTACTTTTTGGGTCATATCTCGTGATCCAAGGTGTTTTTGTTCTCCAGGACTCTTCCAACTTTTTTTTGGATCACCACTGGGGTGACTCCAGGGTCCTTGGAATGACATGTAGGTGCCGACCTGGAAGATCCACTTTCTGAGGAAGATCACAGGTGTCAAGGAACTTCCCTGGAGGGAAGATCACAGGTGTCAAGGAACCTCCCTGGAGGGAAGATCACAGGTGTCAAGGAACCTCCCTGGAGGGAAGATCACAGGTGTCAAGGAACCTCCCTGGAGGGAAGATCACAGGTGTCAAGGAACCTCCCTGGAGGGAAGATCACAGGTGTCAAGGAACCTCCCTGGATGGAAGATCACAGGTGTCAAGGAACCTCCCTGGAGGGAAGATCACAGGTGTCAAGGAACCTCCCTGGAGGGAAGATCACAGGTGTCAAGGAACCTCCATGGAGGGAAGATCACAGGTGTCAAGGAACCTCCCTGGAGGGAAGATCACAGGTGTCAAGGAACCTCCCTGGAGGGAAAATCAGAGGTATCAAGGAACCTCCCGGGAGGGAAGATCACAGGTGTCAAGGAACCTCCCCGTAGGGAAAATCAGAGGTATCAAGGAACCTCCCTGGAGGGAAAATCAGAGGTATCAAGGAACCTCCCTGGAGGGAAAATCAGAGGTATCAAGGAACCTCCCTGGAGGGAAGGTTAGAGGTATTAAGGAACCTCCCTGGAGGGAAGGTTAGAGGTATTAAGGAACCTCCCTAGAGGGAAAATCAGAGGTATCTAGGAACCTCCCTGGAGGGAAGATCAGATGTATTAACTAACCTCTCTGGAGGGAAGATCACAGGTATCAAGGAGCCTCCCTGGAGGGAAGATCAGAGGTATCAGGAACCTCTAAATGGTATAAAATATCGACAGGTTGCTAAGTAAGACACATAGGCAACAGTTAGGCATCCTTAATCCGAAAAGGTTCCGGAATGGCGAAGTCTGAAGCTTTATTATGACAGGAATGTGGTCTGATCCGACATTCCAGCCTGGTGAGACTCTGCGGTGGTATAGGTCGCAGTGTCCCAGGGTGGGGGGCCACGTATGACTTAAAGAATGGTCTTTGGAATGATAGGTTTCTTGCTACCATTATACTGAATAGTTGTTTTCCTTTTTGGTCACTTAGCGGATGGGCGGCGCCGCAGTTGAAGAAAGCGGGGTGATGGCCATTAAAATATCCTGCTGGAACTGTAGGGACATTTTTACTGAGTATCCTGTAAAAGGGGATGAACTGTATGTACGGTTGTCTGGGGGAGAGTATCTCGTTCCCAGTATCAGCCGTCTATATGAGGTCGTCAGTTCCATCGCTATGGTGGTGTCCACGTCAACATGGATGTTGAGGAATGAATATCTCTGCTGCACTAGGAAGGTCACCCCCACTGTATAAAAGATAATCATTGAATTAAAAGATAATGTATAAGAGATAATGATTGAATTAAGTTAAAATTTAAAAAAAAAAAAAAAGAGATTTTCAGAAAATTGTTATTTACTATAAAATAAATTTCAATAAGACAGGTTAAAAAACTGAATATGATTTGTTGAAAAAAAGTTTCGCCAGCCATTGACTTTATGAATCCAGCTTGAGTTAATCAATCTCTATGCCTTGAGTTAATCAATCTCTATGCCTTGAGTTAATCAATCTCTATGCCTTGAGTTAATCAATCTCTATGCCTTGAGTTAATCAATCTCTATGCTTTGAGTTAATCAATCTCTATGCCTTGAGTTAATCAATCTCTATGCCTTGAGTTAATCAATCTCTATGCCTACAAGTACTCAACAAACTCATTCTCATCTTTAATATTTTTTTCTGTATTGGATTGATAAAGACACTGGTTAGAGAAAGTTGAAAGAGTTTAAAATTACATTGCTTTATTTAAAGAAGCTTAAATACTTTAATTTTAAAGCTTGGTAACACAGTATTTTGTTAGTGCTCTTAAGGTTATTTATGTAAGATTCTTCTAATACTTCGTATATTATAAGTAAAATTCAGAACTTGAAGAATGCAAGTTCTGTAAAACTGCAAATCTTCTACTAAATAAAACACTCGATAAACGAAAGTTTATAGCCCATATAAGGATGTATTCAAAAGCAATTTGCTTAAAACAAATATAATAAATATGTTAAACCTACACAGTCTAAATTTATAAAAGAAATGTTTTGATAAGGTGACTAATTTTTTTAGAAACTTAGGCTGCCCAGAACAGGCATTATAAAGTTATTTTTGTAAACTATTAAAGTACTATATAACAATTAATGCTAGGAGACTAGCGCCTAGTAACCTGACTAAAAATCAGAAACCTTCTAAGTAAGATACATCCATGTTGAATGTTTGAACAGAAAAGACTTTCACAAGGCTTCACAAGACAATAAAACAATTTACTGAAAATAAAACGAAGGGACAATTGCATATGGCAATAGTTGCATGACCCTTCTCACTGATGTTGCATCAACGTTGAGAGTCTGAGACACATCAGAGGAAGACACATCAGAGGAAGACACATCAGAGGAAGACACATCAGAGGAAGACACATCAGAGGAAGACACATCAGAGGAAGACACATCAGAGGAAGACACATCAGAGGAAGACACATCAGAGGAAGACACATCAGAGGAAGACACATCAGAGGAAGACACATCAGAGGAAGACACATCCTGACAACTTAGCGATACTTACCTTCGTTTGTTACCAAGTAACAACCTCTCATTGTTGTGCTACTTTGAGACTTCAACATGTTCCTTTCTTCACTGTCTTCTTTTGTTGCTTTAAGACTCATACGAGTATATTACTTCACTGGAAATATAATAATATTTAATACCTCCATTCCTCTTCAGATGTATTACCACTACGGGTTTATTGCTTCTTTATGGTGATAGTAATAATGATAATGCATAGAAACATAAGAACAGATTTTGCTAATATATTGTTTCTCTCCATTATCATATAGGTGCAAAATCGTAACCTAACTTATATTGCCACAATCTAAACTAACCTAACTTGAACTAACCTTACCAAAACATAACATAACATTAACCTTATGAAGTCTTGCTTAGTTATAACTAATCTAGCAAAACTAATCTAACGTTACTTAGCTAAGTCTTCAAGCAGGCACTGGAGAAGCACCTAAAGTCAGTACCTGACCAGCCGGGCTGTGGTTCGTATGTCGGTTTGCGTGCGGCCAACAGTAACAGCCTGGTTGATCAGGCCCTGATCCACCATGAGGCCTGGTCGCAGACCTTATAGCACCCACAACTTTAACACAACCTAAACTAACTTAACCCTCATTAGTTGAACTTAACCGAATATAATTAGAATTACCTTTATCTAGCCTACCACAATTGGGTATAACTTATCCAAACCTAATCTAACATAATCTAATTTAACCTAACCTGACCTAAGTTAACCTAACTAAATGTTAAATAACACAAAAATTATATATTTTTTGGGAAACATAACATAACGTAATGTAACGTAACGTAACATAAAATAACATTAATGAACCAATCATAATTTAGCAAAATATAGCCTAACTCATTATGAGTATAACATAATTTAACATAGCATAACATTATATAACAAAACCTACTCCTTCCCAACCTACAATTTTCCTATGCTGGGAAACTGACGTTAGGTAATGCTTGGAAAAACCAGCGGTTGCGACTTTGGAATTAACAATGCCTGGTGTGAGCCAGTCAGTAGGTAAGAGCTGTGATCAGGGTGACTCGATCAGCAGATGTCAGCTTTGCTATGTGTGAGGTGATCAGCAGGTGTCAGCCCTGATCAGCAAGACCTGGTCAGTAGGTGTTGATCAGCAGGTGTCAGCCCTGATCAGCATGACCTGGTCAGTAGGTGTTGTCAGGTAGGTGTCAGCCCTGATCAGCATGAGCTGGTCAGTAGGTGTTGATCAGCAGGTGTCAGCCCTGATCAGCGATGAGCTTGGTCACGGTAGGTGCTGATCAGCAGGTGTCAGCCCTGATCAGCATGACCTGGTCAGTAGGTGTTGATCAGCAGGTGTCAGCCCTGTTCAGCATGACCTGGTCAGTAGGTGTTGATCAGCAGGTGTCAGCCCTGATCTAGCATGAGCTGGTCAGTAGGTGTTGATCAGCAGGTGTCAGCCCTGATCTACATGAACCTGGTCAGTAGATGTTGATCAGCAGGTGTCAGCCCTGATCAGCATGAACTGGTCAGTAGGTGTTGATCAGCAGGTGTCAGCTACTGATTAGCATGACCTGGTCAGTAGTGTAGCCGGAACACTGTCAGTCACCAAGTTTGAAACATGATAAATAAGGATAAAATATTAACGTATTTTGCTTAATTGAGTCGATATTTTGTTGTACTCATTGAGATATATTACCCTAGTTTTAGTCCCTAGTATTACTCATCTGTACTCATCTAGTTGTACTGCCTTGTTCTGTTCCCTTAATTATTGTTGTAGGGTTGAAGGCTCATTGCAGGGACCTGATTCCTCCTAATCGATCAATTTTAGAAGTTCAAGAATCTCGTGTTATATATATTATTTATACTTTTAAATTTTGACAGTTTGGCTAACAGTTCGTCAGGTACATCACTATTTAAATTAATGTTGATCAAAGCATACTCGCTAGCGTTGATCAACGCATACTCGCTAGCGTTGATCAACGCATACTCGCTAGCGTTGATCAACGCATACTCGCTCGAGCTCCAAATATTTAAAAATAAACTGTAATGAAAAGAGGTTATTTCGAGCGTCTAATAAAACATTACTAGCGTTGTCAGTATGCTCACTTGACAAGTGTACTGTATGCTCCAAAATTTATGATCTAATGAACGAAGTTGGTACTGTATGCTCACTTGACGAAGTTGGTACTGTATGCTCACTTGACGAAGTTGGTACTGTATGCTCACTTGACGAAGTTGGTACTGTATGCTCACATGACGAAGTTGGTACTGTATGCTCACTTGACGAAGTTGGTACTGTATGCTCACTTGACGAAGTTGGTACTGTATGCTCACTTGACGAAGTTGGTACTGTATGCTCACATGACGAAGTTGGTACTGTATGCTCACATGACGAAGTTGGTACTGTATGCTCACTTGACGAAGTTGGTACTGTATGCTCACTTGACGAAGTTGGTACTGTATGCTCACATGACGAAGTTGGTACTGTATGCTCACATGACGAAGTTGGTACTGTATGCTCACATGACGAAGTTGGTACTGTATGCTCACTTGACGAAGTTGGTAATGTATGCTCACATGACGAATTTGGTACTGTATGCTCACATGACGAATTTGGTACTGTATGCTCACTTGACGAAGTTGGTACTGTATGCTCACATGACGAAGTTGGTACTGTATGCTCACATGACGCAGTTGGTACTGTATGCTCACATGACGAAGTTGTTACTGTATGCTCACTTGACGAATTTGGTACTGTATGCTCACATGACGAATTTGATACTGTATGCTCACTTGACGAAGTTGGTACTGTATGCTCACTTGACGAAGTTGGTACTGTATGCTCACATGACGAAGTTGGTACTGTATGCTTGTTACGCCCTTTGCTCATTTCTAGAACGAAATGATGTGTATTAATGTTTGTTTTAGCTTTTTCACTTAATATTATATTAAGGAGTATTTCCATTAATAGCTAAAATGGATTTACTCGACTTTATAATATTATCTGGCCCCAAATTGTTTAGCTTTGTACATAGGTAGGATGTGGTAATATTGTAAACTGCTGGTGCGGCTGGTTAAGTACCAGCAGACACTTTGAGCTACAAACCGAGTTTAGGTCGGCTGGTAAAGCCTTGTCTTGTTTAGTTCATACCTTCCTCTGATCTAGGAAGGGACTAGTGGAGAATCTGTCTTCAAGACTCCCTACTCTCCCCCCACCAGTGCCCAGGAGTTATTGGAAGCCCTGGAATAGTGGAAATATATATCTGAGACGGTGGATGAACATATTGGTCTGAATAGGCGGATGAAAAACTCTTGAAGACAATGAGTATAAGTGAATGAACCTAAGTGATATGCCGTTTGTAGAATCTTATCTAGAGAAGGATCCTCAAGAAGGAACAGTTATTTGCTTCAGCGTGGTGTTAAGGCTTGGAAAATGCACGTGTCTGTACATATATTTACATATACCTTTTGACTCGTTGTGAAAGAGTCTAATAACGCTCGGCCTGGAGCAGTTTGTGAATGTTTAACTTATTATAGTGATAATAAGGTTAATGATATGTTTTACTCAGTGTGCGAAATGAGTATTAATTATTAAAACTGTTAATAAAACTAACTGAAACTAGAAAGATTCCTTTTTCCTCCATATGTGAGCCCTGTTACGAGTTAGATCTGTTCTTTTCTCAATTTTGTTACGAGAAGCACTACCTCTAAGTGATTTACCGGCTAGGCCCGTAACAAAGTGAGGGCCTGTCCGGGAGCTTACTCTTTAATCCAAGATGCTGGAGGAGACATAGGCCTTGAGGAATAAGTGCTAGTCCCACGAAAGGAAGCTGCTGTCTCGACACCTATAGTCGACAATGGAGGCCCAAATACAAAAGTTATTATGTGAGTTAACTTTGGATGATTTGGAGTCTTTAAAACTTCAGAACTGCTGGCAAATTGCTGTACGCCTAGGAGTGAAGTATAATAGATATTACACCGCCGAGACCACTCGATCTATTTTAAGGAACATGTTGTTTCCCGAACGGGGAGAAGTGGATAACCTTCAGGATACTGTTGAGGCAAGTCTAATATCTCAGTGTGAAGACTTAGAACAACCACTTGAAGCAGCAGGACCTGATCCTGGTGGCCTTCCAACTTCCCTACCTTCTGGGGATGTGGCTGAGCCTGAAGTTAAGGGAACATCTGGTGAACTTACATTCCTGGGAGAGGTGCCTGAAATTGGGGCAACTAGTCGCCCAGTTTCCGATCCTGATCCACTAGAGGTACCCGGCTTGGGTGCTCGACCCAAGGAAAGACGGGGAAACGTCTATCCCCTAACTCCTCCACTGCCTTCTGGTCCCATATCCCATATCCAGTTCGAAAGGATGGAGCGCCTTATTCTTTTGCAAACGGCCCAAATAGAAGCCCAAAGGAAGCTGAATGCGGAAGAATTTGAAAGGGACAACATACGCTACGAGCGTCAGCGGCAAAGAGAAGAAGTTGTGAGGCCCAAGGCCTCCGAAAGTGCTTTCGACATCCATAAAGCAGCATCTTTGGTGCCCAAGTTTTTTGAGTCTGATCTGGACACCTATTTCGATACCTTTGAAAATCAGGCTCGGGCTATGCAGTGGCCCCAGAAGTTCTGGGCTATCTTGTTGCATACGACGCTGACTGGAAAAGCTCGGGAATGTACAGCGTCTTTGCCTTATGAAAAATACGCTCAATATGACTCTGTGAAAAAGGTCATCCTGGAAACATATGACCTACTTCCTTTGAGCTACCAGCAAGCCTTCCGTAATTTGCAGAGGTTACCAGGACAAACTTGGGTGGACTTTGCCAGGCAGAAGCAGATAGCATTTGAGAGGTGGCAAAGAGCCTCACAAAGCAACACCATAAGCAGTCTGTCCCAATTAATATTACAAGAGGACTTCTATAATTCTATATCAGGAGATTTGCGGAAGTTCCTGATCGACCGTCAGACTCCTGATGTGTTAGAAACCGCTGCTCTGGCCGATCGCTACGAGATCTCCAACCAGCTGATCCGCGATAGAACATCCAGAGTGGAAGCAGTAAAATCGAGCCAGAAGCTTCAACCAGTTAAGTCGAGAATAGAACCTCGCCAAAGGTTTCCTTCAACAGCAGTAACCTCTCGTCCCCTATATAAGCCTATTAATGATGTCAGGTTTGCACCACGACAAAAACGGGAGATGTATAAAGCCAGGAAGAATTTATCCTGCACCTATTGCCAAAGAGAAGGTCATGGACGAAACCAATGTTATCAGCTGGAAAGGGACATGAGGTATAAAAATCGGGAAGGTGCCCCTATACAGATGGTGTCTTCAATATCTCAGACACAGGAAGGCCTACAGACAGATGTAGGACCGGCAGGAACGAAGTTTGCTTCACTGAGATGACCAGAGACGATGGCCATATCAGAACAAGAAATTGAAAAGGCGATGAGCCCATATTTTTCAGAAGGAAAAGCGGGTATTGACGAGTGTCAAGTGGTATCTATTAAGACTTATAGGGATACAGGGAGTTACTTGACATTATTAAAGAAGGGAATCCTCCCTCTATTTGACCATACTTATACGAAGATAGACGGACTTCTGGAGGCTTATGGAGGAGCTGTCTCCAGAGTTCCCCTCCATAGGATATACCTAGACATAAGTGGCTATAAGGGATATGCGGCGGTCGGCATATCAGACGAAGGATTCCCAATTAAGTCTGCTGACCTACTGATAGGTAATGACTTAAGCTGTGAAGGGATCAAGAAAGAACCTTTGGTGATAGAGAATACCTCTGGGGAGGATTATGTGATTGAGGCTTATAAGAAGGACCTATCATTATTTCCACTAGGCGCTGTCACTAGATCCATGGCTCCCCGAGTGCCTCCTGAATCACCGGAGGAAGAAGTGGGCAATGCTGATCTGGGTTTGGACCTGTTGTTCAGTACCACCCACTGGCCCAAGCCCGCGGCTACAGTGTCTGTCGGACAAGATTCAAGTTTAGATTCCTTGTGTGCTAAAAGTTTGGGCCGAAAGATCTAATTCAAGCTCAGTTGGAAGATCCCTCGTTGGAGAGTATAAGGAAGTTAGCGATAATGGAAGATGAGGCCGAGAAACTAGAGGACTGTGTTTATTCAAGTAGCGGTATACTTATGAAGAAATCCACCAGAAAAGATTCTCCAGATGCATCTTTTACCAAGACCAAACATGTATTAATCCTTCCTAGGGTTTATCGCGATCTTGCACTGGAGGTCGCCCATAACAGTCCGATGGGAGGACACCTAGGAGTAAGGAAGACAATTGTAAAGTTGTCAAAATACTTTTTTTGGCCTAGAATGCGGGAAACTGTGGTGGAACACCTTCGTAGTTGCCGGGTCTGTCAGACCGTCGGCAAACCTACTCATACCCCGCTTCCGGCACCTCTCCACCCTATCATCTCAGATGGAGAGCCGTTTTCCCGCCTGATTATAGATTGTGTAGGTCCGCTCCCCAGGACCAAGGCGGGAAATCAATATCTATTCACTATAATGGATTCTGCCACTCGATATCCCGAGGCCATCCCCATGAGGAGAATAAATGCTCGCGCAATAGTCCGTGCTTTGATAAGGTTTTTCTCACAGGTAGGGTTGCCCCGAGAAATCCAATCTGATCAGGGCTCAAACTTCACCTCCAAAACCTTCAAGGAGGCTATGTCACGCCTGGGGATAAAATCTATCCTCGCTACGAGTTATAGACCCCAGTCTCAAGGAGCTTTAGAACGGTTCCATCAAACGTTAAAAGTAATGATGCGTTCTTACTGTGAACAGTTTAGTAAAGACTGGGATGAGGGCATTCCTTTCCTTCTCCTGGCAGTAAGGGAGAGTGAGCAGGAAAGTTTGGGGTATAGCCCTTTTGAATTGATATATAGTTATAATGTACGTGGACCTCTCGCAGTGTTGAGAGATGTATGGACCGGAAGGCGTACGCCGTCGGTTCAGGTATGTCCAGCTTTGATGCAGGAACACCTAACTTTCACTAGGAATTTAGCCGTAAAGAACTTGAAGGAAGCCCAGGCTAAAATGAAGCTACGGCACGATAAACATGCAGCCCCTCGCTCTTTCAACATAGGAGATAAAGTATTGGCTCAGAAATTCATGCCCGGACATGCATTGAAACCAAGATATGAGGGACCTTTGGAAGTCATTAAAAAACTAAGTGAAGTGAATTACCTGGTTCGTACGCCAGGGAAAAGAAAATCGGACCATGCATACCATGTTAATCAGTTGAAGAGATATTATGTCGGGTTAGCCCCGACCGCTGCCATTCTCTTAGAATCCCGGGAAGAAGTAGAGGATTTGGAGGACTGCTCCAAAGGAATCGAAATCCGTCTTAGAAATACTCAAGTTCTACGATCCCTGGACGATTTTTTGCAAGATCTGACCAGCGACCGGGCCAAAGAAATGAAGAGTATGATATTGAAATACCCATCCTTGTTTGGTGATATACCTAAGCGCTGTACGTTGGGAACACACGACGTGGATGTCCAAGGAGCCACGCCCATCAAGCAATCTCCTTATCGCTTAAGCCCAATAAAACACCAAGCATTAAGGGATGAAATCGACTTTTTACTGACCCATGGGCTAATTGAAAGGAGCAAAAGTCCGTGGGCCTCTCCTTGTGTGTTGGTCCCGAAGTCAGACGGTACATATCGTATGTGCACTGATTATAGAAAAGTGAATTCAGTTACAGTTCCAGATGGGTACCCTTTGCCGAGGGTGGATGATTTAATTGACAGGGTTGCCGGAGCCCAGTATGTGAGCCAGCTGGACCTACTGCGAGGTTACTATCAAGTGCCCCTAACAAACCGTGCTCAGGACATATCAGCATTCACGATACATGGGGGCTTGTTCAATTACTTGGTTACCCCATTCGGGTTGTGCAACGCCGCTTCTACCTTTCAGCGGCTCATGAATGACCTTACTTATAACCTTGAGGGGGTAGAAGCCTACCTCGACGATTTAGTAGTTATTAGTGATGATTGGAGTTCACATTTAAACCGTCTGGAGGCTCTTTTTAGGAAATTAGATACTTATAACTTTACTATCAATTTGGCCAAATGCAAATTCGGGCAAGCTAGGATAAGGTATTTGGGGTTTAATATAGGTCAGGGAACGGTGGCACCCATCAATGCAAAAGTGAGAGCCATTTCAGATTTTCCTATACCACAAGATAGAAAAGGGGTACAGAGATTTTTGGGAATGGCTGGGTACTATAGAAGATTCTGCCCAAATTTCTCACACGTGGCGGCCCCCCTTTTTGAGCTGACTAGCTCTAAAATTAAGTTTATTTGGTCTAAGGAATGTAATTTGGCTTTCATCAGGTTAAAGCGATTGTTGAATTCTTCTCCAGTGTTGAAAAGCCCTGATTTTAACTGTCCTTTCTTGTTACATATAGACGCCAGCAGTTATGCTGTTGGATCAGTGTTGCTGCAGACGTCCCAATCTTCTGATCTTCTTCATCCGATTTGCTATTACTCCTCTACCTTAAAGCCCCACCAAAGAAATTATGCCACTGTTGAAAAAGAAGCCCTAGCCTTGGTTCTCTCCCTAGAGCATTTGAAGTTTACTTGGGAACATCTCCCCACCAGATCACGGTATACTCCGATCATAACCCTTTAACATTTATTAATACCATGAAATCTAAGAATGCCAGAATACAAAGATGGGCCCTTAGATTACAGCCTTTTTCCATTAAAATTCTTCATATAAAGGGCAAATATAATGTGATTGCGGACGCATTGTCCCGTCCTTAAGACTAGTATGATTTTACGCTCTCCATGCTCTAATTTATGACTAATAGTTCCTGTTTTTTCGCCTACAGTTATGTGGGGGAGTAATACCAATTACAGTTTAGTAATGGAGGATGAAGTTTAAAGACCAGTTGGGGTGACCTTATGGAGGTCCCGGCCTACAGCACTGCCTTCATGCCACTCAAGACAGTGAGAGAAAATCCAGTTCAGTTGAGGCGAATGTCTATGGTCTACACTGTCTCCTTCCTGGACAACACTCTGACTATATGGAGACCAAGAGTATATGAGATATTTTTGAAGGCTGAGAAATATATACCAACTGTTATGTTCATATTCCAGATATTCTATTATAGGTAGTAGGAGATTTAGGGCTATTAATATTCTGTTTAGTGCGACCTTTGGTCGTGGGGAAGGAGTGTTACGCCCTTTGCTCATTTCTAGAACGAAATGATGTGTATTAATGTTTGTTTTGGCTTTTTCACTTAATATTATATGAAGGAGTATTTCCATTAATAGCTAAAATGGATTTACTCGACTTTATAATATTATCTGGCCCCAAATTGTTTAGCTTTGTACATAGGTAGGATGTGGTAATATTGTAAACTGCTGGTGCGGCTGGTTAAGTACCAGCAGACACTTTGAGCTACAAACCGAGTTTAGGTCGGCTGGTAAAGCCTTGTCTTGTTTAGTTCATACCTTCCTCTGATCTAGGAAGGGACTAGTGGAGAATCTGTCTTCAAGACTCCCTACTCTCCCCCCACCAGTGCCCAGGAGTTATTGGAAGCCCTGGAATAGTGGAAATATATATCTGAGACGGTGGATGAACATATTGGTCTGAATAGGCGGATGAAAAACTCTTGAAGACAATGAGTATAAGTGAATGAACCTAAGTGATATGCCGTTTGTAGAATCTTATCTAGAGAAGGATCCTCAAGAAGGAACAGTTATTTGCTTCAGCGTGGTGTTAAGGCTTGGAAAATGCACGTGTCTGTACATATATTTACATATACCTTTTGACTCGTTGTGAAAGAGTCTAATAACGCTCGGCCTGGAGCAGTTTGTGAATGTTTAACTTATTATAGTGATAATAAGGTTAATGATATGTTTTACTCAGTGTGCGAAATGAGTATTAATTATTAAAACTGTTAATAAAACTAACTGAAACTAGAAAGATTCCTTTTCTCCATATGTGAGCCCTGTTACGAGTTAGATCTGTTCTTTTCTCAATTTTAGGGGGGATAGTATTGCAATATCCCACAAGGAGGATAGTATTACTAATATTCCACGATGTTGAGAGTATTACCAATATCCCACAAGTGAGATATTATTTTAATATTCAAGAGGGGGGAATATTACAATTCCCCCATAGAAAATATTTTAATATTCCACCATTTGGGGGTAGTGTTACTAAAATCCAAGGGGGGATAGTATTACAATTCCAAAGGGGGGGGTATTACTAATTTCCCCAGGAAAGATTGAACAAATCCCACCAGGAATAGTGTTCAAAATTCCACCAGGAGGGAAATATTACTAATTCCTCCAGGAGGATAGTAATAAAATCCCCTCAGTGAGGAAAAATTACAATATTTCCCCGAGGAAGTTTAATATTTAATATTCCAAGGGGGGATAGTATTATAATATTCCTCCAGGAAGATAGAATTACTAAAATTCCACCCGGGAGGATAGTATTTTAATATTTTTAGAAAAATAGGAACTTTTCCCACCATGGAGGATAAACTAATATTCCACCAGGAAGGATGGATTATAATATTTTAGGGTAGTATTCTTAATATCCCATAGTTAGATAATATTTAATATTCCACGAGGAAGGGAATATTACTAATATTCCACCAGGGGGAATAGTATTAGTTATATTACACCATTGAGGGTAGAATAATATTCCCCAAGGAGGGTAGAAAAATTTCCATTAGGAATAATTACAAAATTAAAAAGGGAAATATTATAAATTCCAACAGTGAGAAAGTATTTCTAATACCCCTAATGGGGATATTACAAATTCCACCAGAAGGGAATATTACTAATATTCCCAGAGGGAGAATATATTAGTAATATTCCACCACGAGGAAAGGAAAATATTCCCCCAGGGAGGGTAGTTTTCAAATTCCCCAAGTAAAAGATCTTGGGGATAGCAGACCCGGGTGCAGTGGTCAACACGACTCGTGGTGCAGGGCAAGACTTGTGGGCATTGGTCAGCAGACTGGGCAGTGGTCAGCAGACTC
>WNWK01024238.1:0-30007 GCA_009830355.1 Cherax destructor
CTAAATTTTTTATTTTACCCCCCCTTTTGGTTTTGGGAAAATCCCCCGGGGGGGGGGGGGGGGGGGGGGGGGGGGGGGGGGGGGGGGGGGGGGGGGGGGGGGGGGGGGGGGGGGGGGGGGGGGGGGGGGGGGGGGGGGGGGGGGGGGGGGGGGGGGGGGGGGGGGGGGGGGGGGGGGGGGGGGGGGGGGGGGGGGGGGGGGGGGGGGGGGGGGGGGGGGGGGGGGGGGGGGGGGGAAAAAAAAAAAAAAAAAAAAAAAAAAAAAAAAAAAAAAAAAAAAAAAAAAAAAAAAAAAAAAAAAAAAAAAAAAAAAAAAAAAAAAAAAAAAAAAAAAAAAAAAAAAAAAAAAAAAAAAAAAAAAAAAAAAAAAAAAAAAAAAAAAAAAAAAAAAAAAAAAAAAAAAAAAAAAAAAAAAAAAAGGATGACCCTTTGGAACTCCCTCTCACAGGTGCCCCCTCTGACACTCGTCCCTACCATGACTCTTGTTGCCTCCCCGTCAGATATTCTCTATCCTTTCAGTGCCTTTCCTGTTACGTGTGCCTGTCCTCTAGCTTTGCATTAACCCCTTGTGAGGAACTGTCGAACCCCGGTCCAAAAAAAGCAGTCTATCCCCCCCTCTCTCTCGTGTCTTACTTCTGACCTTGTCTAAAACTCCAGTGGTTTGTACACAGGATTTTTCCCTTTCCCCGAAACCTGCTGGTTGTTTTTATAAACTTGTGTCTTTCGGTGCTCCACCACTCTCCTCCCCGATGATCTTCTCCATGACTTTGCATACTATACGTCAGTGACACGGTTTGGGTTTTAAAGCCTCGTGTCTGTCTCCTTTTTTAAAAAAGGGGCTCATTTGCCATCTTCCCCCCTCGGTAGTTGCCCAGTTTCAATGGATGTGTTGAAGATTTGTGTTAGTGGCCCCAAACATCTCTGCCCCCCCTTCCTTCCTCAGCCTGATTCCCGGTCCTTGACTGTTGTTTTTCCTGATGTGGCTATAAACAGCTTCGGGTAACTTGATTTTTGATGTTATATTTTTTCATATTGTTTTATGTGTATGTGTGTGTTTTGTGTGTATGTGTATATGGGTGTATGTATATGTGTGTGTGTGGGGACCCAACAATTAAAATATGCACCAAGAACTCATTCATTGTGATCGGTGAACTAGTGAATTGTTCATTGCGTTATAATTTGTTCATGATTGTAACCATGTATAAACGTAAGTAAGTATATTTACTTACATGTTTATTACCTTTGTAACTTGTGAGTTCATTACCTTTGTAGCTTGTTAGTTCATTACCTTTGTAACTTGCTCAGCTATCAAAACTTTGGGGTCAGTCCCTGGACCCATTTTACCTCTGTAATCTTTTGACTACCGCGCACAGGATGGGTATGGGGTGCATAATAAAGATATCAAACTAACTAACCAGTGCCTGCTTGAAGACAGCCGGGGGTTTGTTGGTAATCCCCTGATGTATGCTGGAGGCAGTTGAACAATCTTGGGCCCCTGACACTTATTGTGTTGTCCTCAACGTGCTAGTGGCACCCCTGCTTTTCATTGAGGGATGTTACATCGCCTGCCGAGTCTTTTGCTTTCGTAGTGAGTGACTCTCGTGTGCAAGTTTGGTACTAATCCCTAGGATTTTCCATGTGTATATAATAATGTATCTCTCCCGCCTGCGTTCTAGGGAGTACAGGTTAGGAACTTCAAGCGTTCCCAGTAATTGAGGTGGGTTTATCGCACTTATGCGTGCGGTGAAGGTTCTCTGCACATTTTCAAGGTCAGCAATTTCACCCGCCTTGAAAGTTGCAGTTAGTGTGCAGCAATATTCCAGCCTAGATAGAACAAGCGATCTGTAAAGTGTCATCATGGGCTTGGCATCCCTGATTTTGAAGGTTCTCATTATCCATCCTGTCATTTTTCTAGCAGATGCAATTGCTACGGTGTTATGGTCCTTGAAGGTGAGATCCTCTGACATGATCACTCCCAGGTCTTTGACATTAGTTTTTCGCTCTATTGTGTGGATGGAATTAGTTTTGTACTCTGATGAGATTTTAATTTCTTCACGTTTTGCGTATCTGAGTAATTGAAATTTCTCATCATTGAACTTCATATTATTTTCTGCAGCCCATTTAAAGATTTGGTTTATGTCTGCTTGGAGTCTTGCAGTGTCTTCAACGGTGGAGACTGTCATAGAGATTCGGGTGTCATCTGCAAAGGAAGACACGAGACTGTGGCTTATATCCCTGTCTATGTCAGATATGAGGATGAGGAACAGGATGGGAGCGAGTACTGTGCCTTGTTGAACAGAGCTTTTCACAGTAGCTGCCTCAGACTTTACTCTGTTGACTACTACTCTTTGTGTTCTACTTGTTAGGAAATTATAGATCCATCTACCAACTTTTCCTGTTATTCCTTTATCACGCATTTTGTGTGCTATTACACCATGGTCACACGTGTCAAAGACTTTGCAAAGTCTGTGTATATAACATCTGCATTCTGTTTGTCTTCTAGAGCATCCAGGACCTTGTCGTAGTGGTCCAGTAGTTGGGACAGACAGGAGCGACGTGCTCTAAACCCATGCTGCCCTGGGTTGTGTAATTGATGGGTATCAAGATGGGTGGCGATCTTGCTTCTTAGAACCCTTTCAAAGATTTTTATGATATGGGACGTTAGCGCTATTGGTCTGTAGTTCTTTGTTATTGCTTTACTGCCCCTTTGTGGAGTGGGGCTATGTCTGTTGTTTTTAGTAACTGCGGACGACCCAGTGTCCATGCTCCCTCTCCATAGGATGTTAAAAGCATGTGATAGGGCTTCTTGCAGTTCTTGATGAACACGGAGTTCCATGAGTCTGGGCCTGGGCGGAGTGCATGGGCATGTCATTTATCGCCTCTTCGAAATCATGTGGCGTACAATCAAATATCCTGTATAATATTTACTCTGCACAAGTATCTTATGTTAATGGACATAAAATACAGCTCCTCCAAATGCTTCTAAGTGAACAGAGTTATGCAGGTTATGCACCAAAGTAATTGTACCAGGTTGCTGAAGTTGGCGATACCACTCGCCTTGTACCACTTGGTAAAGGATTTCAACTGTTGCCTTACAAAGTCTACATGAGACTGACGCAGCTGACGCTTCCACAATTTGAATTCCCTCCTGTACTTGGCGGGAATACACTGATATGCTCCAAGAACCGTAGTTTTAACAACCGATAATCAGCAAATTATTCATTACTTAAAACAGCTGTGAACACCTGTGCTTTGCCGTACAACGCTGTATGCACCAGTGCTGCACAATGCTCCCCAAGCCACCTCAATGCTCCAGCCTGGTTTTTCAATGCCTCAAAAAACTCTTCAGTCTCAGACTCAACAAAGCGAGGTACTAACGGCACTGCTTTTTGCACACTAATCACCCAGAGTCTGCTTAAATTACCTCCTCTTCTCTCTATCAAACTCCTCTCTGGCAAATGCTCGCTGCTCTCTGGTTGTTTCGAGATTGAGTTCAGCTAACTGAAGCGCCAACGAAACTGACTTGCCCTGAGACAGACCCGGTGCACCACCTGCTTCACGAGACTGCTGGTCTTACTCCGCTGATGTGCCCCTGTCAGTCCTGCCAGCATTCGACGATTTCTCCCTCATGCTTCTTAAGAATGTGTCTCCTGTGTGCCGATTTGCCTGCTACAAACAAATCTCCAAGTGGTTGACACGGGTTTAGCTAGCACATTCAAGCAGGCTTGAAACCTACACTCCAAGCCAGCCAGGACAAGGGGGGTTGCCAAGAGTTACAGCTGTCCTGACCCCTAGCACGTCTACACTGTTCCTGCCATAGGAGTGTTTTTCCTGCATCGAGAACACCAAGCCAGCAAGCCAGCCCAGTGTCTGGTAACTCTCCATAAGACTGTGGCCCAGTCAATGACCTTGAAAGACCCGCAGGCCACTGACACCCATATTGCCTTTGTCTAGTGAGGTGAATGTCCCTTGACCCTCCTATACACCGCCCATCGCCAGTGTGAAACTGCTGTCAGCTATGAGTATAGTTGATGGTCTTGATGACGTAAATGATGGTGAAGGCAGATTTGAAACATACCTTAGTAAACACTCTCGGAAAAGGAACGAGGCTTCCAGAGAAAGCTTGCTGCAAGCAATACAGGGCGCACACCCTCCCAAAGCTGTCAGGTTAGATTTCCCTAACAACACTGATCAAGAGAGTAAGTGTAATTGGTTTTATGAAGCTAGTGTAGCAACCCAGAGAAAACTATCAAGTTTCTCCATGATGAGGATAACTACGTATTTGTGCCTAATGATTCAACATTTATAGACAAACTTCTCGCTAAAGAATATGCCAACATCAAACTCCGAGCTGCCCCACCTAGGGCACCTAAAGTGCTCATTGTCATATACAACGTCAACAAGCACTTGAATCCTAAATATCTGGTGTCAGAGCAAGTTGCAAGCCCTCGTCGACTTCCAACGATCTGATATTAGCTGAGTGGACTGGCCAGGGGACTTTGCCACGCTATATTCACTCCCGTGCTGCCCTCAACAGGCGCTATAACATTGCATTGTACAGACCTCCTCAACGTCGATGTTATAAGTGTCAACGTTGGGGCCACCTGCCAGGAAATGCCCAGCTAAGTCATACTGGTGTGCAGTGTGTGCCAATGCTCATTCTTCTGAACGGTGTTATGATTTGATCAAACAGCACCAGACTGTTGCTAAGCGATGTATCAATTGTAAGACTTCAGGAGTCACAGCAGCTCATGCTGACTGCAGTTGGGGGCTGCCCACATCGCAGCCAACCACACCTCACCCTGCACCCCCCATTATGACCCCAGGCCTACCAGATACCTGGAGTCTGAATACTGGCTCATGCCTGCCCTCAGACAATGGGGTTGATCACTTCACCTGGGAAGCACATCAACAGAGCTCCATCACGTCTGCTGTCAATGCCAGTCTAGCTGAGTCAGCTGACAGTCAGCCACCGAGCTCAGCTGACCGGGGCTTCACGTCTCCAGATGTTCCTAGTCTTGCTCGTGTGGTATACAACCTGAAGTCCCACTAGGACTACTGGAGAGACACCAATTTCTCCTGAAGCAACAACTTGAGCAAGCACAAAGAAAGATGTGTAGAGCATACAATACCAAGATTGTAACAAATTCTGAAAGCGAGTGTAAGGCTGATGAACAAGGTTTTTTTTTTTTTTTATATTTTATTTAAAAACACATATATACATAATCCAATAATTGCCCAAAAATAAATCAGGCTCATATAAACAAAAACAAGCAAACAGAACAGGAATAAACACATCTGTCTATATATCCTATAATAAGAACCCTGCCAAAAGCACAAACAAAAAATGTCCATCCTACTACCCAGCCTAGCTATTTTTCTATACAATAACATAACACACTGTCAATGAAACTGTACATACACTGTCTCAAAAACACCACAAATTAAACCGTTATACATATCCTACTTCTTCCCTACCACAAAACGCAGTACATAGGCATAAATAAAATAAACCTTAAACTTTCTCATATAAAACAGATGTTGCACAATAACACATAAAACAACTGACCCCGAAACAAGGGTCACACCACAACATCATCTTAAAAAATACATTACCATCAAGCATCACTACCGTAGACAACACTGTCTACAACACAACGTCACACTCCCACCCGGAGAATAAGACCAATCAAAACACATTTGTGTTGCATACATATACAAACACTCTAGAAAAAAACACAAAAATATGCAGAATCTGCTCATAATGTATAATTCAAACAAAAGATAGGGAACACATACAGAATACAGTACTAAAAACGTTAAACCTAAGAAAAACATAGCAAAACATCAACTTAATCCTACATGAATTACCACAGATACCTGGGCCAACTTCACCCAAGCACACCTGCACACTGTCGGTTGTCTAACACCTAATACCTCCTAACCTCCAACCTGCCACATAAATGCAAACTGCCAGCACCTCACCACCGACAAACCCTACTACTTGAACTTTAGATTACACTACTACATCCTAGAGGAAAACCCCATGCGTCCATGACCCCTATGACCCCAACCAACAACACTCCAAGTCTGAGTCAACAAACACTTGAAAAATTACCTACAACCCCATAAAACCCCCGAAACGTCCAAAAATCGGACACCCACGATACCACCCCTACCCAACCCATCCTAGCTTCAACCCTGTATACCCACGCCTAACCAACCACACATCAAGCAACCATACTATACCCTAGGCAACCCCTTCTGGATATACCCAACCTCCCCCCTCCCCCCACTCGACCAGTCCCCCTCGAATGGTTCCTACTTCATCCCCAAAACCTTAAAAGGGACACCACCGTCATCGTTCTATAACCCTCAGAGAAAGCCTCAACCCAAGTTCTCCCATACAAACCCTGATTCCTACATTTCGTCCTGTAAAAATGTGCCGCCAAGGGACGAACCCGCCTCCCACCCACTACCTCCGCATACCCACACATATTATAAATCAACCACCAGGTACATTAAACTTCTACGTACATTTTCCTCAAACCCACCAATATCAGGCTTAAAGCCCTAACACCGGCCCACACCCACCTACACTCTCAGGACCGTCAAACCATGCCGCACCGCCAAATCTTCACAAAAATACACCGCATGGTACGACGTATCCAAAAGCCCACATCTCAAACAAGTACCCCTCACTTGCAAACCCGTTAAAAACAATTGCCTTTAGAAGCCAAGATTCCATGTAGGAATCGAAAACGTCTCCTAACCCTCGCCCTCAGCCTCAACTTCCGGAAACGTACCCAAGTCGCCCGCAAATTATACTTTGGGTACTCTGCTACCCTGCACTATACCCCCACCTCCCCTAAGCTTGTCCAAAAACCCCACCCGAAAACCCTTGGCTCTCTGACAACTAGTAAAACCCTCAACATTGCCTCACATAAACTCAGGTCACGTCCACTCCACCACCTCCGTACCTCACGCATGACCACTCCCACCCGCTTACCCCCACCCCTCCCTCCTCCATATCTCTGCTTTACATATATCCCTATAAGCTCCTATGTAAGGGTATCAACCCCAAACCTCCCTTACTAACCGGCGTCATGACAACCTCCTTATTAAGCCAATGTCTACCAAAACCCCTATATACCGCAACACTCTCCTGTAATAATTCAACATCTCTCCCCACGAGTGGGTATACCTTGCCACATGCCACAATTTACTATACAGTAAAACATTCACCACCATAACCTCTGCATTAACGTCACATCTCCTGGTCTCCATCCACTCATTCGCGCTATTGTCGCCTTACCACCTTAGAAGAATTTTCATCCTCGCCTACTCGCATCATTACAATAAATTATCCCACAAATTTTCAAGCACTCAACAACATGCCAACCATACCTATCCAGTCCCGCCCACCCACGTCCCCACCTCTAACAATTTAGATTTACCCTGTTAATCCTCATCCCCGTAGCTGCCCCAAAAACACTTATAATCCTCCTATAGCATCTAACCCTCCCACCCACCTACGAGAATTGTTGTGTCATCAACATAACCCACTATTCCTGATGCACAACCAGGTACCTGACCCTCCTCCCCTACCCCTTCGATACTAACCTATAAAAGGGTCCTGTAAGCATGCAAACAGAATTTGGACAAAGGGCACCCTGCTGCAAACCCGCTTCATGTCCACCATGTCTCCCACCCTTCCATTCACTTGAACCCGCCCCAAAGCCCCCTCATACAACGTTTGAACCCAACCCACTACTTTCATTCCCAAAACCCTGCTTACAAGAATGTCAAATAACATATTCCTATCCACACTGTCATAAACCGTTTCCCAATCAAGCCTAAACCCCCCCCCTCTCGACCCTCAATGAATGCCCTAATCCTACCATGCCCATTCCCCATACACCTCCCGGTATCCCATACTGCCACGCTCTATGATAGAATCCAAAACCTTTTAACCCTATTACCCAAAATCCTTGCAAAGATTTTGTAATCTGCACATAAAAGTGAAATAGCTCTGTAATCCTAATCGTTTCCACCAATTTCCCTTAGGCACTAAAACCACAACTCCAGTGCGCTGATCCTCACCCATATACCTTACTTCCTTCAAACGATTGAAAACTTTGTCAAACATTCCTTCAACACTCCCCAATGTTGAACATAAAAATCACTAGGTAAGCCATCGACTCCGGCGCTTTACCCATCTGCATCCCTTTACTGCGAACCACACTTCCTCCTCAGTTATACTACCCTCCATACCTTTCCTCTCCTCCTCACTAATCCCTACCTGTATACCCTCCAAAACTTCCTCTTTCGCCTCCACCTCCTCCAACCTCAGGTCTAGATACCGCGAAACCAAACATCCACAAACCGCTCATACCCTCTGTCGACCACAGTACCTGTCCCTCCATATACCCACCCAACTCCTCGTGCACCTTCAATGACGTCATCGTCATACCCTGCCTCCTCTTTCGAAAACCACGCAAGAAGTCAAAGACGGTTTGTCCCCCACAGCACATCCTCAATACCTGCCCTCACTCTGATAGCCTGGAATCTCTCATTCTGTATATCCTTCAACTGGCCCTCAAAACCTCTATGTCCTCCAGCGAGTAACCGCCCCCACATAACAATCCGCAACTGCCCTCCAAATACCTCTGCAGGCCATAACGCAATCGTGCCTGCTCTCTACCTTCACGTTTATAAAAATCCTGAATACCCACTTTCGCCACTCCATTCCACCAGCCCACCACATCTTCCCGGTCCTTCCATCATTCCACATCCTCCCACCACTCCTCAAAACTCCTCCTACACAGTTCCCCTGCAATAAGCCCACTTAAGCTTCCAATAACTAGCATACGTTCTAACAGCTCCTCCCATCCCAACACGCAACACACCCTGTGATCGGAAAACCCAACATCAACGCAATCCACGCACTTCCACTATAACATCCTCGACACATACACGCGATCGAGTCTTGCAGCATAGCCCTACGTATGAACGTATGTTCTATATGCCACCCACCACCCCCTACACATCTCTGACTCCTGCGCACCCAAAACATCACGCAAACCCCAACTCACACCCCGCCCCTCTCGGTTCCACATCCCTCTTCCTAATCACACATTCCAATCCCTGCAGATAATAGTCACAACCGGCAACCCATGTAAGAAATATATCAACTCCTCTCTCACAAACTCTTCCTTAGTTCTTCTACAACTTATAGCCGCATATAAACTCCCACTATACACACTCTGACATTCCCCATAAACCCTCAACCCTTACCACCCTCCCACCCCCCCTCTTCCCATGCCAACAACCGAAAGGACTGGTCACACGTATTCCTATAGCCACCCCTCCTTGAAACTACCAACATAACCCGCATAAACTGTAAACCCACTTAACGTCAAATCTCTCCCCAAACCTATAATTATGCTCTTGCAATATAAACATCCACATTTAAACGTCTTAATGTCACCTCTACCCATTTACGTTTGACCTCCGCTCGGAGGCCATTTACATTCATCGTTAAACACCTGAAAAGAAGCAGGGGGCTTTCCTCTACTTTTCAACTTCCTCGTCACTACCGAGCTTTCCTTACTCAATGCTCTCTTCCTACTGACACTCCCAGTACTTGCCTGTCTGCTTTCCTGTCCCTCCCTCCCTCTCTACCCTTGACACTCCCCCGTCCCCTTTTGCCACCTCCACCCAGGCCTTCTTGCACACCTGTTGCCCAGGTGTTAGGACATCGTCCTCAACTAGACCACTAGGCCTTTTCCTGGAGTCCCCTGTAGCCTCCATAGCCTCACAATCCTCTCCCTGTGCACTTCTACACCAACCTCCTGGACCTGAAGGCAAGGCCCACTCTCTGAGACGCCCATCACACTCGTCTCACCTCGTCCCTCCTCACATCTGATCCTGAGTCCACCACACCATGCTGTGTGCCCTCACACACAGGACTGTCCAACAACTGTGGAAAATCCTCCAAAATTGGCTCAGACAAAACCAAGTCCAAACCGTCCGGCAGAGCCACTACCTCCGTCTCCGCTGTCTCCTCCTCCTGGGTCACCTGTGACAACGTCAGTACGTGCTTGTCCTCCTTAGCAACAATGTCACTCCATTGTCCACTTGGCGCCACGCTCATATTCTCCCGTGGCGACTCATCCATAGCATCCACGACCACCACGTCATCATTCCTCATACCATCAGCAGCGCCATGTCTCTGATGGCCCATCCAACGATCACATGCCGCCGCCACATGTCCAGGTACTCCACACAGCCGACACGTCCGAACTTGGCCTGCGTAAGTCACATAGACTTGCTGACGGAACTCTTCCATCATGACGTAAGAAGGTATCTGACGTTTGAGCGTCATTTTTCAAAGAAAATGAACCTTCTGGCAGCCCGGCATAAGTCCCCTGAGCCCACCGGCCCACCATAGCTGCATGAACTTCACCAAATTGACTGAAGACGTCCCGTACATCAACATCCAACGCTTCAAACGGAACGTTGTGAATCCTTATATAAGTGTAGTACCGGGACACATCTCGAAGCCGTACCTCTAATCCCGTGTTGAGGACAATCCTCTTCTCCTGATACGTTTCAACCACTCGCTCATATGCGCTGGCCACTGCAAACTTGACGAAAATCCTCGACGAACCGTTGAGGGATATTCCAAATAATTCTTCATTGGATATCCCTAAAGAATCCCTCAAAACAGCTGGGAGGAGAACATCTGCGTTGCTTGGATAAATCGCGCCCTGCAACACTTCAATACACACAGTATTGACACGGCGTCTGTAGCGCTCCGCCATGTTGATGAAAACTACCAGTTCTCAACTCCCGTAGGGACAGAACAACACCTCAAGGCTGGGCAGCATGATGTTGTCAATGTGATGAGTGTCCAATATAGTGGTGGTACCGAGTGTGATGAGGTTAACCACATTGACTTAATGTTGAATATACTATAGTGAGAACATCAATGCTGGTAGTGGTGTTGGTGATGACAGTTATAGTGATGCAGTGTAATGCTATGGAGGAGGGAATGTGAGTGGTAGTGCACCTATCATACATTCACACATGAACAGCGTCGTGCTCTGTGTAAAAAAGACTCCCACGAGGCCTCACAACTGGAGTGCACTTAGAAACTCAGGGACCAGGGTAACACTGTTGACATTGAGAAGGTCTGCTTTTATATGAACATTTTTAATTATGCTGAGAAACTAAGCCAGATTCCAGGACTTCTATAATGGATCAAAATCTGTATAAACTTAATATATTTTAGCTGGAATATTGCATCACTTAGAAAAGACTTCCTGACCTTCATCATAAAGTAACCACCGAACCCATTGATATTGTGTGTCTACAAGAGTGCAGAGTCCCTGAAAATCCCAGCCCCTAAATTGCCATCATTTGTTGCATATAACTCAAATCTACTAACTCTTGTGTTCTATATATTAAAAATCACTTCCCCATCAACTTCTCACACATAAGAAAACAGAGGGACTGCAATACCATGGTGTTAGGATTTATATTGGGAACTCTGCTCTCAACATATTTAATTTGTATGCTCCTGCTGATAAGTTCAATTACTTGGAGCTCCCAACTTGTGCTCAGTCTGACCTACTCTTATATTGGAGATTATAATGCAAGACACAAAAGCATTGGAAGCTCACAGTTTGGTAATCATATGGTAACGAACTGTTGTCACTGTTAAATAGTCATGATAATGTGCAAATTGTAGGTGACCTTGAACCCACATATCTATGAGGCATCCTTGATCTGTGTCTTGGCTTCAACATTACTTCTGCCAGCTGTGAGTCTCCATTGTATCAGATATATCATCAGACCATTTCCCAAGGCTAACCTCACTAGATATAGGTAATACTATCCTTCCTGGTGGAATATTCAAACGAACGTTTTAATGTTCCCCTGATCAACATGATGAATTTGTTGCACATGTGACTGACTGGTATAATTCCTATGAGTGTTCCTCTGTTGAGACCTTTAACAATGACCTTGTGAGCAGTATTCAGAACTACTTAGAGCCGCCTCTAAAACCTTCTGGAACTCTAAACCCAACCAACTTCCATAACAATCATACCTCCCATAAAAACCATACTTATTACAATGATCTTAAACTTCGAACACTGAAACGTACTGCTCGCAGACTAGGCCTAGCCTATAGAAAACATCGTACCCCTGGAATGCTGAAGCTCTTTCAAACTGCCCTTGCTGCTGCCAGAGAGCGTATGACAGAGCTGCGGCAAACTGACTGGGAAAAATTTGTCAATGGTCTCAATGATCATACCCCACTTAGACGGGCATGGAGGGACATAAATAGAATTAAGGGTAACAAACTGGTCAGATTGCCACCCTCATCCTACATAGGGCGAATGAGCTAGTCATTGCTTGGGCTGTTACATCAGCTATGAAATCTTCCCAGTACCACACAGGCGAAATTAAATGACAAATATGATGCTAGGGAGAGACTTGTTTGTTTTATGCTCAGCAAGGAAGATGACTGCAACATTCCTTTCACTGACTTTGAACTTGATGCAGCACTAACTAAGGGCAACTCCACGTCGCCTGGTGAGGATGGTATTACTTACAATATACTAAGATTGCTGTGTCAGTACCAGGCAATCTTTACTGAATTATACAACATGAGTATGTAACTGGGGAGCTCCTAAATCTTGGACCAACAGCCTCATCATTCCCATTCCTAAGCAATCCATCATTTCGCCCAATATCTCTTACTAGCTGCTTATGTAAAACATTTGACAGGATGATTCTTAATCGTCTCATGTACAGAATCAAAAAATTTTTGTCCCCCCGGTTGCATGATTTCATGCATGGAAGGAGTGTGCACCATTGCATAGCCACCTTTCTCATTCTGCACACTGACAGCTCATACACTACCTTTCTTGACCTTAAATCTGCTTTTGATGTAGCCAACCGACATGTAATCATTAGTGAACTTGCCAGAATGAATGTTGGAGGATGGCTTCTCCGCTGGATTAAAGGCTACCTGTCCAACAGAAAGTCTTCTGTGTTGTTCCAGGGGCATAGAATTATAACTAAAGACTTTGAATTAGGAACCCCACAGGGAAGTGTGCTCAGTCCCACTCTATTCAATATTCTAATTAATGCCTTACTTAATGCTATTCCTAGCCAGCCCCATCATTATATGAGGAGTTTTGCTGATGATATAATGATTCACACCACCGGATTCTCCAACACCCAAAACATCCTTAACCATGTACTAGCCTCGTGTCAGGACCTGGGGTTGATAATCTCTACTGATAAAACAAAGATACTCAATAGGCGTTCTCCTCGACAGAGAGGCACAGTTCGCCAGATCCAGTTGCATGATGGGTCTCTTCTAGAATATGTAAACAGATACAGGTATCTAGGCTTTGAGGTCCCACTAATTGGACCTGTTGTAACGAGACTGTCGTCAATACGAAGAAAGGCTGAGAGCACTTATAGTTGTGGAAGGGTTTCACCCCAGGTATAGTGCTAATGTTAAAATTGTGAAAATGATGTATCTTGCTTATATTAGATCATTGGTTGATTATGGTGCCCCACTACTTGCTCTTGTGTCTGACTGGAAGCTTGGAGGGCTGGAAAAACTGCAGAACGAAGCAATGAGGGTCATTTTAGGATGCCCTCGTACTGCCAAAATTTTAAATATGCAGAAAGAACTTGATATTCCAAGCATCAGAGATCGTGTTACTGAAAGAAATATCCTAATTGGGGTTAATATGCTCAGGCAAGCCCATTCAAACCCCTGCACAGAAGCCCTCCAAACTTTCCTCAGCACTGGTGAACATCCCTCCAGATGGATCGAAAAAAACTGGAACCGACCTCCGCATAAATCAGATACATGATCTGTGGCAAGTAAGGCAACAGCGGCACTTCTCTCATTTGTTTCTAGTGTGCTCCTTGTCTTCACCTGTGCCCCACGTGGGTCTGATAGGACCTTTGCATACAGTATAGCTTCTTTTGCTTCCTACAGTCCCCTTGTCTGTGACTGATGTAGAAGTTCCTGATATCATGTCTGAATTGTCATTTATCTCTTTGAGCTGTTTCAGGTTTTTCAGTTCCTCTTCTAAGCACTGTATCCTAGCTTCTGCTGCTCTGGATTGTATATCCCACCTCCTGCTCTCTGCAGCTATCCTCTCTTCCAATTTCTTGCCAAGCTCTTCTATCTTCCTTCTCCACTCTTCATCCCTTTTTGTGAGCTCTGCTTCCCAATCTTCCCTCCCAGGTTCACCCACCAGACCACTGGTTCTCGGCCCTGCTCTTGGGTAAACCATTTTACCAAAGAACGAAGCTTCTGTATTTTCAGAGTGAGTGTGTGTGTGTGTTTGGATGTAGCAGTTAAGTGTTGAGGGCCCAGAAATAAACCTCCTCAATAATACTAATAATACAGTAATAATAATACTAATACTACTACTACTACTAATAATACTTCTAATAATAACAATACTAATGTTAAGTTAAAGGACACAAATGCAACTAATGTGACATTTTATTGTGGCAACGTTTCGCTCTCCAGGAGCTTTTTCAAGCCGTTACAAGCGATACATGGACACAGAGTGTATATATATATATACTCTCAAAGTGAGGTGTAATACTAGTGGTGGTAGAAGTAGTAGTGATATAAGTAGTAGTAGTAGTAGTAATACAATAAGGTAGAACAATCAAATTGCACATGAGTAAAAGGTGATAAAACAAATACTTGGGTAGTATAACAATAGGTTAGACAAATATTTCTGCTGGAGGTTGGAATAGAGAAGGCCTGTAGGAGTGTTCCGCATCTACGATGTGCTTGTGTTGAATTAGCAGGAGAGACTATGTGATGGTAGGGTTTACTGTTTTCAGGAGGATTCTTGCTAAGACTTCAGAGATGGTGAAGCTGCCTTTGTTTTGTTTAATTGTGTTAGAAACAGCGATAAGTGCTGATTCAAGGCACTTGCGTCTACGGAAATTAGTTTCTTTAATTACAGCAAGAAACCTCGAAACACGCCTCAATGAACACATTAATGCATGCAGGAACGATAACCTGAACAACGCCTGCGTACAACATCGAAATTCCAACAATCATCTCATGAAATTCAAAGACGCCCGACTTGGCGCCCAAACTCCAGTCAGTCATCAGGCCTAACTCGTCTCTCCCTTGCAAGGCGCATGGCCCTGGGCAATGGCCACAGACACGCAGCCTGTTACTCGCACCTTTATTACAAATAAAGTAAGAAGCCTCCGAAGACGTTATCGTTGCATTCCCACGCCTCCAAAACGCCAAATAACACGTCGTTATAAATGGTGAAAGTGGTGCCTCGCAGCAGTTGTGTTTGCCCGCGAGGGGAGGAAGAGGAATGAAGTTTGTCTTCAATTCATAAGCCTACACAAGAAGCATCCGTCTCTCAACGAGTTATCCTGATGTCGTGTCTGCAAATCTCAGCGTCCAGACACAGGTACAAGCAGGATTCAGGCCAAAATTTGTCTAATTCTCCGAGAAATGGCATCACTGACCTCACGCCACAGCATCCCATGCTGTTTCTCAGTCACGTGCTCAGCCTTGCCAGCATGTTCTGCTGTTGTTGGTCAGCTCAGCACAACTATTTCAGCACTTCAGAGGTGAGTTTGTGGTGATTTCAGCGTCTAGTGTGAGTGTTCCTCTCCGAGTTTGTGGGTAGGTGAGGACGGCCGGGTCCTTTGCCTCTTACCCAAACACTCACGCGCCGACTCTCACCACTCACTGCCCACTCCCTCTATGCTGTTTTCTGTGAATTTCCTTGTGAATTCTCGCCAGAACTGTGTATCCGAGTGTCGAGGCTACTCGACACTCTGGGTTAAGCCAACACCAAGCCACGCTGTGGTCTGCGCCCACATCAACCCATGACGTCATCATGCTGCTGACGTCACAATGCTGCCGACTCCACAACGTCACTCCACTGATGTCACTTCGTGATGTCACCCCATGACATCCATCATCATGTCACTCCAGAACGTCACCTCGCGACGTCACCCACGATGTTGCCTGACGTTCCTCGTGACGTCTGCTGACGTCACTCGCGATGTAACGCCTGACATCACCCACATGATGTCCCGAGTGCTGTAGTTTCACAGTGATCATTTTATTTTCATTATTTTCGAGAAGTTTGAGAGAAGATATAAGTCGAGTGTTCATTAATTATTTCTTTCAGTCAGTGTTCTCACATGTTCGTGTATTGCTTAGTGACGATTTTTACATAGAAAAGCGTCATTTGCTAGTAAGCTGTGTTGTACCACATGTGCAGTATGTGTGCAGTTTTCTCATGTGTGCTATGTAGCACCTGTGTGTTACTTTGTCACCCAGTGCGTGACCAGCGCCCCGCGCGCTTGACAGCTGACATTTGTCAGTCCAGGCGTCAGTTACGAGCATTCGAGCACCTTGTACAGAAAGCTCTTATTGTTCGCCGCTCGTAGATGCCTTTGTTGAATCGTACCCGCGACGATTCTCCCATCGAGACCATTCCACTTCACCTCCAAGACCGTCAGTCCAGTTATTGCAGATGACCAGTCTGGGGACGATTACACTGCCCTCTGCTGTAACTTCTACTGTCGAGAGATGTCACTCGCCAAGCCGCAGTTAAGCCTGTTAGCAGGCGACTGTCAGCCTCGTGTCACAGCTTCAGTGAGCAGCCTGCACAAAGTTGATGTCACTTTGACTGCTAGCCCACTCACTGCAGTAAGGTGTATGCTGTTACGACCTCCAGATGTTTCGCCGAGTCATCCCTGTCACGACTCACTCCACACTCGCCAGCAGCGACAGTACCAGTCGAGGAATATCCTCCTGAGTCGCTTGCCAGTCCTGTCCTGTTGCGACTACTGATGACGCTGCTTCACCTCCCAGAGGAGACCGTACCCTGATACGTCACAGCTCAGTGGCAGCTATGTCTCCTGTGTTGCAGTATGTATCCAGACTCAGGAAGGCATGCAGTGCTACATCAACGCTCACTGCCTTAGACCACGAAGCACACCGTTTTTTTCTTCCCTCTCTGGAGGAAGTTTTTTTTTCCTATGTCCATATGTTTATGTATATATGTATTTTTCTTTCGTGTTCTGTGACCTGTTCTTGCGAGAGAGAGACCCGAGTTTTTTTTAATGCCATTCATGGTCGGGACGACCATGGGTGCTTGACCGAGCGATGTAGACAGCCTGACTGTCTGCATAGACAGCCCATGCTGTCTGCCAGCTGAGTTCATATTTCGTGCCATGCTAGTTTCCATAGTTTCCGCCAGAGGGCAAGCCTGTAGGCATACCCACGTCAGTCTGCGACACCCTGCCTCTCCCTCACTTGGCACCCAAACTTCAGTCAGTCATCAGGCCTAACTGGTCTCTCCCTCGCAAGGCGCATGGCCCTGGGCCATGGCCACAGACACGCAGCCTGTTACTCGCACCTTTATTACAAATAAAGTAAGAAGCCTCCGAAGCTTTATCATTACATATCCGCTCTCCACAACGCCAAATAACACGTCGTTATACATCATTTTGTCCAAGGCACATGTCGATTAGTGTGTGTGTGTGTGTGTGTGTCTGTGTGAGGGAGAGTGTGAGGGCGTATGCTGAGGAAGAGGAGGTTTAAGTATTTTCAGAGTGGGTGTGAAGAGTGGAAGTGAGTGGGATTGGGAGTGGGAATGGGAGTGAGTGGGTGAAGGAAGGGGAGAAGGATTTGAAGTGGGAGAGGGGTCAGTGGCAGGGAGAGATTAGGGGGTACAAGGAGAGAGGGGGCGAGGAACTGCTGGTTAAGCAAGGGGGAGAGGAGGGGAGGGACAGGGGGGGTACAGGGGGTGACGGGAAAGGGAGTGAGGGAAAGGCTAGGGGGAGAGGGGGAAGGAGATGGGGAGAAGGAAGATGGGTGGAAGGTGAGGAGGAAGAGAGAGGGAGAGAGTGAGAAAGTGATAGAATGGTTGTGTGTACTCACCTATTTGTACTCACCTATATCAAGGTTACAGGGGTCGAGTCATAGCTCCTGGCCCTGCCTCTTCACTGATTGCTACTAGGTCCTCTCTCTCCCTGCTCCATGAGCTTTATCAAACCTCGTCTTAAAACTATGTATGGTTCCTGCCTCCACTACGTCACTTTATAGGCTATTCCACTTCCTGACAACTCTATGACTGAAGAAATACTTACTAACATCTCTTTGACTCATAGGGGTCTTCAACTTCCAATTGTGACCCCTTGTTTCTGTGTCCCCTCTCTGGAACATCTTGTCTCTGACCACCTTATCTATTCCTCGCAGTATTTTATATGTCGTTATCATGTCTCCCCTAACCCTCCTGTCCTCTAGTGTCGTCAGGCCGATTTCCCTTAACCTTTCTTCGAAGGACAATCCCCTTAGCTCTGGGACTAGTCTTGTTGCAAACCTTTGCACCTTCTCTAGTTTCTTGACGTGCTTGACCAGGTGTGGGTTCAAAACTGGTGCTGCATACTCCAGTATTGGCCTGACGTATATGGTGTACAGAGTCTTGAACGATTCCTTAGTGAGGTATTGGAATGCTATTCTTAGGTTTGCCAGCCGCCCGTATGCTGCAGCAGTTATCTGATTGATGTGTGCCTCAGGAGATGTGCTCGGTATTATACTCACCCCAAGATCTTTTTCCTTGAGTGAGGTTTGCAGTCTTTGGCCACCTAGACTATACTCTGTCTGCGGTCTTCTTTGCCCTTCCCCGATCTTCATGACTTTACATTTGGCAGGGTTAAATTCAAAGAGCCAGTTACTGGACCAGGCTTGTAGCCTGTCCAGGTCTCTTTGTAGTCCTGCCTGATCCTCGACTGATTTAATTCTTCTCATTAAGCCCGCTGACACATGGATCGTGCTTAGAAAAAAAAAATAGAAAAACTACGAAAATTGAGTTTTTCGCGCCTGTCATAACATACGCGCTGACGCGGCAAAAAAAATAAAATCCATTTTTTTCTCTCAATTTCTTATATTTTTCTCTCTAATATAATACAAATTCAACATTTGACATAATAGGAGAGTGGGAGGGGCTAATATGGTCTGATAACCAATCAGGAACCTTCTCTGGCCTTCTCCGATAAGAAGTGCTGACGAGGTATAATTACGTTGTGGCGGCCAAGACACACCAGCCAACAAATTGTTCTATTCTTACGCTAATATCAATAATAATGTTTATTTACTTACTACAGTTGATCTATTATGACATAAGGCGACATATTAATAGCATTGAAACATGAAAAACACACCAGAATAAATATTATGTGGCATAATAAAGGACCCCAATGGAAATAAGTCACTTTAGCCCTGGCTCTTTCCCTTCACCTAATTAAAAACTCCTCTCACCTACTGTTCTTCGTCTATCCAAATCTCCTGTCACCCTTCATGGGTCTTACCTGAGAGTATTCGTTCGTTCGTTCAAGTCACTTTGACTTTTTTGGGTTATCCTAGGTTCTGTACACATATGCTGCTATGTATGATAATCTATGTAAATGTATTTGTGTATACCTGAATAAACTTACTTACTTACTAGTCTATCGCCTGGTAGTGGGAGGGAAAGATCGCCCATAAGGGTTATATTTTTTCCCATTCTCACATCCTGTTATGAGAGAAAACGGATCTAGCGATGGTATACTGTAGTAGACATTCCTAGATGATGAAAACAGTGGAAAAAACAAGCATTTTTTCGGGAAAAAAAAATTTCTCCGAGTACTTGGACTGCCGCGCGCTTCGGCCATTATCTCGGAAGCAAGTTATTTACCTATTTAGCCCTGTACCATCATTATTAATGAACGAATTGACGTGATTTTCACAATAAACATAGAAGAATGACTGCTTTACCAATCCGTATGTACCTTTTTGAAGTATCCCAAATATTTTCAGATT
The DNA here is from genome assembly GCA_009830355.1 of Cherax destructor. Lineage (NCBI taxonomy): Eukaryota > Metazoa > Arthropoda > Malacostraca > Decapoda > Parastacidae > Cherax > Cherax destructor. Next base: position 19,906 of record WNWK01024238.1, read on the forward strand.
TGTGTGGGATAAAAGTCCGATATTTTGCTAAATGTCAAGCAACCAATAAACTGTATTTTTTTAGAATGAAGATAAGCTTTATTACAGCATTAGTACATACCGAACGATGGACTTAGAAGTGATCTATCAGCAGAAAGTGTCAAAACCACTTTTCCAACTAACACTTCGGAGGAACTTACTCCTAAGTAAATTTTTTTTAGAATTTTTAGTAAATCTTGCGTGGTTCATTTGTTTGTTGGCCGATTTTATTGCAACTTCATCAAAGCATGGTCGATATAAGCTTCTAATAGTACACCAAAAATGAGCGCAATCGGTCAACAAATAAAAAAGTTGATAATCGAAGAGGGTGCATGACGCATCGGGCGCTGCAATATACGAAAAAAACAAAAAATTATATAATGAGCTAATGTTACCGAAAAATAGCTCAAATATCTGGCAATATTTTTATGTATATACGTCTTGTCTCTGTACGATAATTCTCTATAAAGTTGTAGTAATTTTAATAAATGAGGTAATTACGTCATTGTTGTGACTCATACCATAACAGTAGTTCATTTATTGTCGTGTTTAGACATTTATCGTAATTCTTTTTATAGGATCCTCTATGATTTCTTTATCATTCATGGAAGGAACAGGTTCGAGTCTTCTGCCATGTAGTAAATGAGATGGAATTAACATTTCTAAATTGTCCAGATCATCGGTAACATACGTTAAAGGTTACGACTGTACGAAATTCTTCTAAGTCGATTCTTTTTGCAGTAGTAAGAAGCTGCGGACACAATGTCTATTAACTCATATACCCTCGTTGCTACACTGGTCAGACAGACGTGACGTACTGCTTGGCTCCGTTCATCTGTTACTAGTTAAGTAGTTGTCGAAGCCAGAGACGCAGTCTGGCCTTTCTAAGGGCGGAAAGGGCTGGGCCCTTGAAAAGGGCAGAAAGGGCTGTTACCCCCCCCCCTCTCTTGGAGAATTTTCTCCACACCAGATGTGGTCCCCACCTCCGTGACCACCCCACGTGGCCGACCTAGAGGATTGAAGCGTAAACTAGGTAACTCATCTGTGGCCAGCCCTTCTGTGGCCACCACCACCACTGTGGCCACCCCACGTGGCCGACCTACAGGATCAAGGAAAAAAAGAGGTGGTTAATTTGTGGCCACAGTGATCACGCCTTCACTTATATATACATCTGCCTTGACAACACCTGTGGTTATATATGTGACAACCTCACCACTAATGATCATATCTCCTGTGGCCACCCCTGATGTAGCCTGCACTCCCATGGCCAGCAAATCCATGGCCACACAAGATGTGGCCACCACCTCTGTCGCCAGCTCAGCTGACGCAAGCTCAGCTGTCAACAGCTCAGCTGACCACAGCTCAACTGTCACCAGAACAGCTGACCCCAGCACAGCTGACCCCAGCACAGCTGACCACAACTTAACTGACCCTATCTCAGCTGTCACCAGCTCAGCTGACCCTATCTCAGCTGACTCCAACACATCTACAGCGGGTGACGGTGAAATATTTGATGTTGAGAGTGGTAATATTCTTGATATATCGAGTGCCACAAGGCGAGTGTCCTTTATATCAGCAAATAAATCCTGTTATTGTGGAAAAGCATATGGTGTTTATGGAACGTAGCAATTTTCAGGCTATTCTGTCGTGTGTGTTGTCAACAATGTTAAAGTATAAACTCGCTTTTACATTTGATCACCATCACTTAGAGACACTTATTAGTGCAATATTGTACTGAGTGTAAGAATATTGTCTTGGAAAAACCACATTTGTACAAGAAACTGAATGCTGCAACTGGTAGGATGGTATTTGAGGAAATGCTTGCAAGTGGTGGATATGTATCCTTCAATCGTAAAAATGTTGTGTGTAATTTGCCTTGTTTGACTCAGAAAACATTTAGTAAATATACATCATTGATTACAAAGAAATCCATTGAGTCATGCAACAAGATACTTGCTGAGGCAAGGGAAATTATTACACCGGAATACGCCAAAGTAGACATTGTACCTGACCAGTGTGGAGTTCTTGATATTGATGTTACCTATGATGGAACTTGGCACACAAGGGGCCATCATTCCAATTTTGGCATTGGTGTGGCAATTGATGTTGTGACCAAATTGGTCTGAAGAACATTATGAACAATTGGAAGAGCAACATAAAAGTAAATGCTGCAAAAACTTTACAGGAAGTTCTGGAAAGATGGAAGTAGAAGCAGCTATAGTGCTATGGCAGAGATCACTATCCAAGAAATTGAGATACAAAACTGTAGTGTGTGATGGTGACAGTAGTACTTACAAAGGACTTGTTGAACTTTATGATGGTGCAGGTCCCTATGAAAGTGTAAAAGTGGCTAAAGAGGAGTGCATAAACCATTACTCTAAACGACTCAATAATAGATTAACAAACCTTGTCAAGTCCCACTACAGTGAAAAGGAGTTGAAAACTGGGGAGAAGAGGAAACAGTACGAAATGAAGGGCATGCTGACAGACTTCATTATTGAAAAGCTGGTTCATTACTTTCAGAAGAACCTTAGAGCGAATGTTGGCACTGACATTGTAAGGATGAGGAATGGCATCCTTGCCAGTTTTTTCCACTGTTCCTCCAGTGATGACAAGCCACTTCATCATCTCTGCCCTACTGGTCCTGTTTCCTGGTGTTTTTACCAGAGGGCAGAAGCAGCAAATGTCACACCACCATCACACTCCACTATGAAAGTCCAGTTCCAACTAGAACCTGCATACTTCAATGAGGTTCATAATATCTACAAAGACCTTACAAGAGGGGAAATGATGGAACGGTGTCTAAAAGGCAGAACTCAGAACTCCAATGAGAGTCTCCATCAACGAATATGGGCATATTGCAACAAAGCTTTGTATCGAAACAAGTGGCAAGTGGAGTTCTCTGCCAGCCAAGCCATTGCCGATTACAATGCTGGGTACCAGAGAAGTGTTCTTGATGTAGCACTCGGCTATGGACGTTCTGCAGTGACCCACAGGCACCTCGAAGCCATGGACAAGAAAATGCAGAAACCAAAGGTCCCAAAATGCAGGAAGAGGAGAAAATTGATGGACACTTCATATGAGCCTGGAGGACATTAGATAACCGTCTATGTCCACACCTACACCTTGTCAAAGGTATGTAGTTTATGTTTTTATTTGTATGTATATATGTATATAAATATTATAAGTATGTGTAGTTACATGTATCTGTTTACATAATCACTGGCAATTCGATTTTGAGCATGTATTTCTTTCATTCCAGTTTCATATGCATGGACCGTCATGATTGGCTGATCCCCAGAGAACTTCAGGATGCAGGGATCTTCATGTAACTTCAGGAATATCGTCTATACACTCAATTCTACTCTCAATAAACATAAGAAGTCAGTATGAGTATTTTTACCCACCACATACTAAACCTCAAAACGTTTCTTAATTTTTCTCGAGAGTTCATATTTTGTATATTTCTTGAACCCCATCATTTATTTATGAACTGATCATTACCATTTTTGCACTATTTATTCAGGGAGGAGGAGGAGGAGGTGTTGATTCACCGGGAATTCTCCCGGCTCGGGTCTTTACCAGATGGCGACCCGGCTCCGGCTCCCTGGCGTGGGAGTAGCAGAGACCTATGTCTCCCATGGGAAGGGGTGCCCCTCATCGGCGGGACCAACTGGTCCCAGGCCTAGCCATATTCGCCCACAAGCACGAGGCAGGTAGGTAGATAGATGCTAGGCCCCTCTGGTCTGCCACCTTCCCCGCCCCAAGGAGGCTGACGGGAAGAGCAGGTTTGCGAGCCGCAGATGGTAGCAAGCTCCAGCCTTGGCACCTACCCTGCCCTAGAAGGGCTGGGCATGGTGAGCGACCTATTCAGGGAACATTGTTCTAGAAAATGACTGAGGGTTTTGAGTAATCCCTTCCATGTTTTAATACCACGGGTATGAAGTGAAAGAAATGGTGGAAAACATGTTGAGATATAATTTTTTTTTTTTGGTACTAAAAAAGATTATATTACATAATTTCCCTCAGTCATAAAATAAATATGGCATTGCTTTATCATTTTCGTCTATCAAAAACAATTTCGACATTCCCAACATTTATGGCCTTTGCAAAAATTGTTGCCATGTCCAACTTTTCACACATTATTTTTTTTATGTTTATTTATTGGAGGATCTTTATGCAACTTTTATTTAATATACTATGACGTGCCTAGAGTCTGTGATAAATATTTCAATGAAATCGTAAAAAGGAAAAAAAAATAAAGCTGCCATACTTGGCGGATAGTTCAACGAAACGACAAGTCTGAAAACAAGTACTTACCTGACCCTTGTAGGTTTAGCGCTTCTTTTTGATAATAATAATAATAAAAATAAGTACTTACCTATGTCCTTCTAAATCTAAATTTATCTGAATTTAAACTTTTCAGTTTCGGGTGAGACATCTATGTAAATTCATTCTAAACTTTTTTAGTTATACAGGGTCAGCAGTTACTAGATTTAGGTACTTCAGTAATAAGTTTTGTTTCTATATTCTAACAGCTGTATTCACTTACAAGAATATTCAGGAATCAACACCTACCAACCCTGATATATTTTTAAATATATATGACTTGTATTTAGTATAAACTAGAATTAAGTATCACGCAACATGATTAAGGCATCAATTGGTTTAGAAAAACACGTAAGCAAACACTGGGGATTATTTACTGGAAAACGTTTCGGTCCTGGGACCTTGATGAAGGTCCAGGACCGAAACGTTTTCTAATAAATATGTCCTAGTGTTTGCTTACGTTTTTTTCTAAATTAACATGTCTGCATTTATTACCAAAGTTCATACCACGGCAGGGGCCAGGAGCTATGACTCGACCCCTGTAACCACAATTAGGTGAGTACATAATATGAGTGATTTTAGGCTTCCGAAATATTCTGGCATCTAACTGTACTTCGTTAGCAGGTTGACAACGGGTTATATATTGTAGCTTACTCCAGATCATACACAAACTAAGTAAATTGTGAATAAACACTGTACAGGTACTAGAATTCACCGATTCTAGATTCCACATTACATCTAGAAAAATAATCTAATGATAATATCTTTATTTCTACCAGTACATGTACGAGGTATACAGACCATAGCTGACATCAATGACATACTACTATATAGAAAGCCGCTTATTATGCAGAGTATTTCCCGCAAATTAGGTCAGTTTTGTCCCAGGATGCGACCCACACCAGTCCACTAACACCCAGGTACCCATTTTACTGATGAGGAACATAGACAAGTAGTGTAAAGAAAACATGCCAATGTTTCTACTCTCACCGGGAATTGAACCCGGACCCTCGCTGTTTGAAGCGAGAGCTTTTGCCACCAGGCCATTAGGCAGCGACAGATTCTATATATCAAGTATTTAATTTTTTTGCTGATTTAGGAGTAATTTTTATTATGTATGACCTTAGTGTAATTAATTTTTTTTTTTTAACTCATTTAAGCTGTGAGACCTTTAAATTTCCTCAAAACAAATCTTCACAAGTTTCCATGGTACTTTTTTGTCATATTTCAAACTTGGATGTGAAGTCTTGCATCATTGAACTCCACTGTGATAAATCAGTGTTTTAAGTAAGACTGGTTAGATAAGCTGGTCTACTTTCACACACACACACACACATATACATCAACCAGATAACTGCTGCAGCATACGGGCGTCTGCCAAAGCAAAGAATAGTGTTCCGATTCCTCAGTAAGGAATCGTTCAAGACTCTGTACACCATATACGTCAGGCGCATATTGGAGTATGCAGCACCAGTTTGGAACCCACACCTGGTCAAGCACGTCAAGAAATTAGGGGTTTGTGCTACGAAGAATGATTAAGGGAAATCGGTCTGACGACACTGGAAGATAGGAGGGTCAGGGGAGACATAACAACATATAAAATACTGCGAGGAATTGACAAGATAGACAAAGACAGGATGTTCCAGAGATGGGACACAGAAACAAGGGGTCACAATTGGAAGTTGAAGAGTCTGATGAGTCAAATGGATGTTAGGAAGTATTTTTTCAGTCACAGAGTTGTCAGAAAGTGGAATAGTCTAACAAGTGATGTAGTGGAGGCAGGAACTATACATAGTTTTAAGAAGAGGTTTGATAAAACTCATGGAGCAGGGAGAGAGAGGACCTAGTTGCTATCAGTGAAGAGGCGGGGCCAGGAGCTATGATTCGACCCCTGCAACCACAGGTAAACTGGGTCTTTGCTGACGTCGAAAGATGTGGAATACGTATTTTCATTCGGTGGTGATATTGTGATTTTTGTTTATTTTTTTAATTATTTTCTTGTCTGCAGACTCGTAGCTACGAAAGGTATTTATTATTACTAAGTACAAGTAGTAGTATTTCGGTTAGGCGGTGTAATTTCTTGATAGTATTAAAACTAGAATTCCTATTTTATGCCACCATGTCGCATCCTAGTGGACAGAGTTAAACCTCAGAAATTTTAGGGCAAAGATTTCTAGTCTCTTACATTTAATTTAATCTTAAACTGATAACCACAATGTAAGAAACATCACTGCAATAAGGAACATCACTGTAGGAAGGAGCATCACTGTAGGAAGGAACATCATCGAAGGAAGGAACATCACTGTAGGAAGGAACATCACTGTAGGAAGGAACATCACTGTAGGAAGGAACATCACTGTAGGAAGGAACATCACTGTAGGAAAGAACATCACTCTAGGAAGGAACATCACTGTAGGAAGGTACATCACTGTAGGAACATCACTGTAGGAACATCACTGTAGGAAGTAACACCACTGTAGGAAGGAACATCACTGTAGGAAAGAACATCACTCTAGGAAGGAACATCACTGTAGGAAGGTACATCACTGTAGGAACATCACTGTAGGAACATCACTGTAGGAAGTAACACCACTGTAGGAAGGTACATCACTGTAGGAACATCACTGTAGGAACATCACTGTAGGAAGTAACACCACTGTGGAAGGAACATCACTGTAGGAAGGAACATCACTGTAGATAGTTGTGTACCCAGACTATGGCACAGAATATTTTAAAGATAACTTTGAAATGTGTGATTTGTAAATGCAAGTTGTTTTATATTGTTTAAGATTGTATAATTTGCGAATCATTGTTATCTGCCTTGTTTATATAGATAACTGAGGCACTGGGTGATAAATCGACTGGTGCTGATAAAATTAAAATATTATGATACAGCAGCAGTTTTATAGAACATCTAAAAGGAGCTAGAAATTAGAACAGTAACTCGCGTGATTTTGATGCTCTGGGAAAATGCCAGAATTTTATTACTTTCCTCAGTGGAGGATATCAAGTTGGAAATGAGCTAAGAGATCTGTTTTGAAGTAGAAATATAATAATATTTTTACTCTGAAGGATTGTGGAAATTTTGGGAGGCTGAAGCCGTCCAAGCCTTTTTTCCCGATGGCGCAGATCTCGGTGATGCTGTAGATTGCGATCACTTAAATGAGTTCAAAACGCTGTTACAGGACGAATTAGAGTCCTTTTCGATTGCCTATTTGCTGAATGAATAAAAGGTAAGTCAGTAGGTCAAAACTGTCGAGAATTACCTTTGATTCACAAAGAAAGTATGTTAAAAGAAATTCAAATGTAAATTGAAATGGCCAGATGTAAGAAAAATAAGTCATTAATTAAGGTCAACACAGCCCTTGCATACTTCTCTTTTAGCCGATGTGACGTATCATTATCCAATAAATTTGTTTCCTAGATTCCTACAATTAAATTTACCTATATATGATGAAACCCTAACTAGTGTACCACATTCTGGGATCAGTTCAAGGCTCAAACTAATTACAGAACTGATTAGCCGGACGCTGTCAAAAGGGTCATAAATATAACAAGCAGCCACAGTGGTCTGTATAACTGAAACAATAATGAATGGGTAATTTTAACTATGATCCAGAGGAAATTATCTAACTCCTCCATCCTTAAATTGTCCCCAATATAACAAGCTCAGTATGATCCATGATAAGTCACCAACATTATACTACTGATCAGTGGTTATGAAATATTTAAAGTCTGAGCCAAGTAAATACTTCCAAGCAGTGATACCAACATCATATCATCCCAATTTTGGGTTATCCTAGGTTCTCTACACATATGCTGCTATGTATGATAATGTATGTAAATGTATTTGTGTATACCTGAATAAACTTACTTACTGACTTACTTAACATAAGAAAGAAGGAACACAGCAGGAGGCCTACTGGCCCATGCGAGGCAGATCCAATTCTCCCACCGGCTTAAGCCAATGCCTTAACCTAGTCAGGTCAGTCACATTCACTTAAGGGAGGAGAACGACATCTGACCTAGTAGTACAAGCTAGTCAGGTCCAACTCACACCCACCCACACCCAGTCAAGTACTTATCCAACCTATTTTTAAAACTACACAACGTCTTAGCTTCTGTGAGGGTACTCGGGAGTTTGTTCCACTCATCCACAATTCTATTACCAAACCAATGCTTTCCTATATCCTTCCTGAATCTGAAATTTCCAACTTAAAACCATTGCTGCGAGTCCTGTCTATACTAAATATTTTTAGCACGCTATATACATCCCTTTATTAATTCCTGTTTTCCATTTATACACCTCAATCATAACCCCCTAATTCTACGCCTTTCTAGAAATGCAGATTCAGGGCCCTCAGTCTATCCTCATAGGGAAGATTTCTAGTACATGGGATCCTCCTTTGTACGTTTTCCAGTGCATTTATATCCATTCTGTAATACGATGACAAAAACTGTGCAGCATAATCTAAATGAGGCCTAACCAAACATATATAGGGGGTGAAGAACAACATGAGGACTTCTATTATTTATACTTCTTGATATGATGCCAGGATTCTGTTAGCTTTATTGCGAACACTTATGCACTGTTGTCTTGGTTTCAGATTACTGCTAATCAGAACTCCTAAATCCTTTTTGCAACGTAATATTATGATCTGCATTATTTAGTTTATATGTGGCATGGTTATTTTCCTGTCCAACATTTAAAACTTTGCATTTGTTTATATTAAACTGCATCTGCCACTTCTCCGACCACTGAATCAATCTATTCAAATCATCCTGGAGTGCTCTAATGTCCTCATTTGAATGAATTGGACGGCCTATTTTGGTGTCATCGGCAAATTTGCTTACGTCACTATTTATTCTCTCATCTATCTGTTTATGTAAATTTTGAACAACAAGGGCCCAACACTGACCCTTGTGGATCACCGCTTGTATTACAACCTCAGGTTCATGGCCTGTTAACCTGAGTGTAAAAGTGAGCTTGGAGCAAAGAAACACAGTAGAAAATGCTTTGAATTTGTATTTCCTTCACCAAGCAATTGTGTTATATCAGACTTTTGTCTTTTCCTTCACCAAGTATTAGATAGGGGTCTGTACAAATATGTACACTATGTACAGAGAGAGTAATAATAGTACAAGCCACGGTCGTCAAGGCAAAACAGCAGCCAATAGACAGAGACAACCGTCTCAATGCAGGAATTCCAATGACAAACTTGTGAGTTGTAACCACATCACCTTCTGCCATTGTCAAACTCGCATTATGATTAGCTGAACCGAGTCGTTGATTTGATGATTAAGCCCTCTCTCAAACCCTTAACGATGGTTCGCTGGTTGGAGGGGAGTCTATGTGGGTGTATTTAACAGGGAGCAGTGCGGCAAATGTATCGTGAATCTTTATTTTTCGTCCGATTTCTTTTATTTTTGGTGTACGTTTAGAAGCATGTAAGTTACATAATATGACAAAGTTTCAATAAGATTGACCAACAAACAACTGAGAAAAAAAATGTTTACTGATTTTGACAAATGGCAGCACGCATTGCACACATTGACACTATGAGTGGCTCTTCCGACAATCCCCACTGTTAGAATACGTCTAACACTAATTTTTGCTGAAAGCAATTAATCTAATATACCTTATTTTTGTGATGAAAAAAAAAAATACATTTGGTACGCTTTTTGGCATTCACCAAATATCTGCCTTTTACCCCCCACCCACAAAATAAAAAATATTTGAGATATTCCAAAAAAT
>WNWK01024239.1:0-30003 GCA_009830355.1 Cherax destructor
GAGACATTAGACACATACGGACTGGCGAGGTATTATGAAATATTCGGAAATGTTTTATTTTCTTGTGTTTTTTAATATTAATGGATAAGTTTCATAATACTTTGCATTATAGTTTTGCCACCACCTTCATTAAGTCTTTGAGGATTAGTAGGAATAGGAGAAGAATTGAAGCTCTGAAAAAAATGGTATGTTATTTGACTGGCCTGGATCAAGATGGGATTTTTTGTATCTGAAATTAGGTACTAGATGGTGTAGATTCTATAGTGCCAATACAAAAATATTAAACTATGATACAGATGAGAATGACCTTCACATGTATTCTCAAGAGAAAATAGGAACATTACCAGAGTGTAGGAGGAAGAGCACACCAGCGGTTACTGGACACAATACACACAGCAGAAGGTAAACAAACTCCTGAGTTTACTAGATACCTCGAAGACAATTGTGCCTGAAAGTATATATCCGCATTTTTTGAGTGAACGAAAGCACTGAGAGAACAATTAAGAACAATTTTCAGCAGGTCACTTGCTACAGGACAGCTGGCAGAGAGATGCAAGACAGCTGGTGCAGTCCCGTCCTTTACCAAAGTTGACCAACTGTGTCGCTGACATTCATAGTAAGGTTATGCAGAAAATTATCAAAAGAGTAGTGGAGCACTGTTAATAAACACAGAAGACCGGTACAGTAACACAGAAGACCAGTACAATAACACAGAAGAACAGTACAGTAACACAGAAGACCAGTACAATAACACAGAAGACCAGTACAGTAACAAGAAGACCAGTACAGTAACACAGAAGACCAGTACAGTAACACAGAAGACCAGTACAGTAACACAGAAGACCAGTACAGTAACACAGAAGACCAGTACAGTAACACAGAAGACCAGTACAGTAACACAGACCAGTACAGTAACACAGAAGACCGGTACAGTAACACAGAAGACCGGTACAGTAACACAGAAGACCAGTACAGTAACACAGAAGACCAGTACAGTAACACAGAAGACCAGTACAGTAACACAGAAGACCAGTACAGTAACACAGAAGACCAGTACAGTAACACAGAAGACCAGTACAGTAACACAGAAGACCAGTACAGTAACACAGAAGACCAGTACAGTAACACAGAAGACCAGTACAGTAACACAGAAGACCAGTACAGTAACACAGAAGACCAGTACAGTAACACAGAAGACCAGTACAGTAACACAGAAGACCAGTACAGTAACACAGAAGACCAGTACAGTAACACAGAAGACCAGTACAGTAACACAGAAGACCAGTACAGTAACACAGAAGACCAGTACAGTAACACAGAAGACCAGTACAGTAACACAGAAGACCAGTACAGTAACACAGAAGACCAGTACAGTAACACAGAAGACCAGTACAGTAACACAGAAGATCAGTACAGTAACACAGAAGACCAGTACAGTAACACAGAAGACCAGTACAGTAACACAGAAAACCAGTACAGTAACACAGAAGACCAGTACAGTAACACAGAAGACCGGTACAGTAACACAGAAGATCAGTACAGTAACAAAGAAGATCAGTACAGTAACACAGAAGACCAGTACAGTAACACAGAAGACCAGTACAGTAACACAGAAGACCAGTACAGTAACACAGAAGACCGGTACAGAAGACCGGTACAGTAACAAAGAAGATCAGTACAGTAACAAAGATCAGTACAGTAACAAAGAAGATCAGTACAGTAACACAGAAGACCAGTACAGTAACACAGAAGACCAGTACAGTAACACAGAAGACCAGTACAGTAACACAGAAGACCAGTACAGTAACACAGAAGACCGGTACAGTAACAAAGAAGATCAGTACAGTAACAAAGAAGATCAGTACAGTAACACAGAAGACCAGTACAGTAACACAGAAGACCGGTACAGTAACAAAGAAGATCAGTACAGTAACACAGAAGACCAGTACAGTAACACAGAAGACCGGTACAGTAACAAAGAAGACCAGTACAGTAACACAGAAGACCAGTACAGTAACACAGAAGACCAGTACAGTAACACAGAAGACCAGTACAGTAACACAGAAGACCAGTACAGTAACAAAGAAGACCAGTACAGTAACACAGACCAGTACAGTAACACAGAAGACCGGTACAGTAACACAGAAGACCAGTACAGTAACACAGAAGACCAGTACAGTAACACAGAAGACCAGTACAGTAACACAGAAGACCAGTACAGTAACACAGAAGACCAGTACAGTAACACAGAAGACCAGTACAGTAACACAGAAGACCAGTACAGTAACACAGACGACCAGTACAGTAACACAGAAGACCAGTACAGTAACACAGAAGACCAGTACAGTAACACAGAAGACCAGTACAGTAACACAGAAGACCAGTACAGTAACACAGAAGACCAGTACAGTAACAAAGAAGATCAGTACAGTAACACAGAAGACCAGTACAGTAACACAGAAACCAGTACAGTAACACAGAAGACCAGTACAGTAACACAGAAGACCGGTACAGTAACACAGAAGATCAGTACAGTAACAAAGAAGATCAGTACAGTAACACAGAAGACCAGTACAGTAACACAGAAGACCAGTACAGTAACACAGAAAACCAGTACAGTAACACAGAAGACCAGTACAGTAACACAGAAGACCGGTACAGTAACACAGAAGATCAGTACAGTAACAAAGAAGATCAGTACAGTAACACAGAAGACCAGTACAGTAACACAGAAGACCAGTACAGTAACACAGAAGACCAGTACAGTAACACAGAAGACCGGTACAGAAGACCGGTACAGTAACAAAGAAGATCAGTACAGTAACAAAGATCAGTACAGTAACAAAGAAGATCAGTACAGTAACAAAGATCAGTACAGTAACAAAGAAGATCAGTACAGTAACACAGAAGACCAGTACAGTAACACAGAAGACCAGTACAGTAACACAGAAGACCGGTACAGTAACAAAGAAGATCAGTACAGTAACAAAGAAGATCAGTACAGTAACACAGAAGACCAGTACAGTAACACAGAAGACCGGTACAGTAACAAAGAAGATCAGTACAGTAACACAGAAGACCAGTACAGTAACACAGAAGACCAGTACAGTAACACAGAAGACCGGTACAGTAACAAAGAAGATCAGTACAGTAACACAGAAGACCAGTACAGTAACACAGAAGACCAGTACAGTAACACAGAAGACCGGTATAGTAACACAGAAGACCAGTACAGTAACAAAGCAGACAAGTACAGTAACACAGAAGACCAGTACAGTAACACAGAAGACCAGTACAGTAACACAGAAGACCAGTACAGTAACACAGAAGACCAGTACAGTAACACAGAAGACCAGTACAGTAACACAGAAGACCAGTACAGTAACAAAGCAGACAAGTACAGTAACACAGAAGACCAGTACAGTAACACAGAAGACCAGTACAGTAACACAGAAGACCAGTACAGTAACACAGAAGACCAGTACAGTAACACAGAAGACCAGTACAGTAACACAGAAGACCAGTACAGGTGTGTCAGAAAGTGCACATATGTGCATGCGAGTGTGCGCACATATGTGCATGCGAATGTGTGCATATATGTGAGTGACTTGGAGGTTAGAATACGAAATACTAATGTGTATGTGTCTGGGAATTTATGTTTACATACTTGTGTGTGTGTGTACTCACCTACTTGTGGTTGCAGGGGTCGAGTCATAGCTCCTGGCCCCGCCTCTTCACTGGCCGTTACTGGGTCACTCTTCCCGTTCCATGAGCTTTATCATACCTCTTCTTAAAACTATGAATGGATCCTGCCTCCACTACATCACTTCCCAAACTATTCCACTTCCTGGCAACTCTGTGACTGAAGAAATACTTCCTAACATCCCTGTGATTCAGCTGAGTCTTCAACTTCCAACTGTAACCCCTTGTTGCTGTGTCCCATCTGTCTCTGTCCACCTTGTCAATTCCTCTCAGTAATTTATATGTTGTTATCATGTCCCCCTATCTCTCCTGTCCTCCAGTGCCGACAGGTCGTTTTCCCCTTAACCTCTCCTCGTAGAACATACCGCTTAAATGCGGGACTAGTCTTGTTGCAAACCTTTGCACTTTCTCTATTTTCTTTACGTGCTTGGCTATGTGTGGGTTCCAAACTGGTGTTGCATACTCCAATATGGGCCTAACGTACACAGTGTACAGGGTCCTGAACGATTCCTTATTAAAATGTCGGAATGCTGTTCTTAGGTTTGCTAGGCCCCCGTATGCTGCAACAGTTATTTGGTTGATGTGCGCCTCAGGAGATGTGCCTGGTGTTATACTCACCCCAAAATCTTTTTCCTTGAGTGAGGTTTGTAGTCTCTGGCCCCCTAGATCGTACTCCGTCTGTGGTCTTCTTTGCCCTTCCCCAATCTTCATGACTTTGTACTTGGTGGGGTTAAACTCCAGGAGCCAGTTGCTGGACCAGGCCTGAAGCCTGTCCAGATCCCTTTGTAGTTCTGCCTGGTCCTCGTCCGATTGAATTCTTCTCATCAACTTCACATCATCTGCAAACAGGGACACTTCTGAGTCTATTCCTTCCGTCATGTTCACAAATACCAGTCCTAGGACTGATTCCTGTGGCACCCCATTTGTTACAGGTGCCCACTCTCACACCTCGCCACTTACAGGAACACTTTCCTGAGAAGGCCTGTCGACCCCCAAAGGGTTAAGAAAAATGAAAAATAAAAACAAAAAGATATATATGATTCAAAGCTAAATATTTACAGCTTGAGGATCTTTACACCGAAGCAATGAATCACAATGATGAGGACTCCGTCGTGGTGGTGGTGTTGCTGTTGCCTCGAGGTTTTCCACAAATCCAATAGTCTTCCAAACTGTTACAATGTCACAAATGATGTCAGGGACTCAGTTGAAAGTTGTCCCCTAGTGACGTCCAGTTGCCTGATGTTTCTTACGTGTGTACTACAGGTGAAGTGCAGAAATAGTGGTGTAACTCTGTTTCTCAATTGTTGAGTACGCCGTCCCCCCCCCCCACTCAGCCTTGAATCCGATGATCCGAGCGGACACAGAGGACTGTGAAGGAAACCACAATAATTACTCACCACTCTAGCATTAATTTACATAGTAGGCATAAGGCCTTTAAAAGAAATGGCGAACTGTAATAATTTACTCTACCAAACCAAGGCAGGACATAGCAGAAGTGAAAGTTTTTAAACATGAGTGAAGCTCCAAAAATAATTAGAGTGAAGCTCTTACACAAAAATAATGAAGATACGAGCAGCCGTGAAGTACTTACAGTGGGATCGAGCGTGGTCAGTCAAGTGATTTCAACCGGCAGCCGAAGCCTAACATTACACCTCTCACCGGGTAAAAAAGGGGGGTATAGCAGCAGCGAGACACTCACCCCACCTTAACCAGCAAACTACCACTCAACCATCACTCTACATACCTTCACACTTTCATCACTCCTATCTATGGACTTTTCCCTCACACTCCCCCATACCAAGACTGCTAGTCAAGGAATAGAAGTAGAAATTATGAGGTAAAAGTCCCAAAAAAATGAAAGTCGCATAAGTACAAATATTCTACTGACTGTCACGACTTAACCAGTCAGAGAAATAATTAGATGAACCATTGATATACACAATATGAAACTTAAAAGCCTGGAGTGCCAATGTCCACCTCAAGAGGCGACTGTTGGTTCCCTTAAAAGTTTCTAGGTATACCAATGGTTTATGATCTGTTTCAAGAATGAATTCTTTCCCCAGTAAATAGAACTTAAGTTTGGAGATACCCCACACAAGGGCTAAGCATTCCTTTTCAATGGTTGAGTATCTAGTTTCGGCCGGTAGAAGTTTCCGACTCAGGAAACATACAGGGAAAGGGGTACCGTCATGATACTGCAATAATACAGCACCTAAACCTGTATTGGAGGCATCAGTTCTTAAGCAAAAAGGTTTGCTAATATCTGGAATCTTAAGTATGGGACCTTTAGAGAATATTGCTTTAAGTTCATTAAACTTTTCTCGAGCTATGTCGGAAAGTTCAAGAGGCTCCCTCACAGACTTCTTAAGGTAGTCCGATAAACTTCCGGTGAGGTTAGTAATATTGGGGATAAATTTAGCATAGAAATTAACAGAACCGAGGAAGCTACGCATGAGTTTTTTCGTTCTTGGGAATTTAAACTCTGTTAAGGCTTTGATTTTCTGGGGAAGAGGTTGCAAGGAGTTATCTGCTAGAACAAAGCCTAGATATCTAATCTGGTTGTATGCCAGAAAGCACTTCTTTGGTTTTGCAGTGAGGCCATGTGCACGTAACCTGCGCAAGACTGACGTCAAAGTCTGGATGTGTTCATCCCAAGTAGATGTCATGACGTAAATATTGTCAAAATAAACGGACACGTTAGGCATATCACCCAGAACTTTCTTCATCAGTCTTACGTAGGTAGCACAGGCTGTTACGAGACCAAAAGGCATTGTCCTATATTGCATGAGACCTTGGTGGGTAGGAAAGGCGGTGTACTGCTTGGATGAAGGTCTAACTTAACTTGATGATATGCTTGTGCGATATCAATTTCTGTAAAGAAAGTGGCATCATAAAACTTATGGAGGTCGTTATCTATGATAGGCATAGGTTCAGCATCCCACCGAGTGATAGCATTCAGTCCTCTAAAATCGATAGCAAGTCTATAGGAATTATCTTCTTTCTTAACCATGACCACTGGTGAACAATATGAAGAAACTGAAGGTTCTATGATGTTAAGTTTTAATAATCTGTCTACTTCTCGGTCGAATGCCTCCCTAAGATGAACTGGCACAGGGTATAATTTGCGTTTGATGGGAGTGTCTGTGACTAAATTAATCTTATGGATAACCGTGGAGGTTAACCCAGGAATGTCAGTAAAGACATCTGAAAAAGCCTTTACACATTTAAGGAGATCATGTTTCTTGCCTCTGTCCAATGAATCATTAATATTTAAGTTAGTAGGAACTGAGGGTTCTAGAGTTACAACATCAGGCAGTTCCTCATCTTCTACCTCAGATGTGTCAATAACACACACATTACACTCCTCCGGGATTGACTCATGTTTATGAGGAAAAACAACATCAAAAGTATTCAGACAATTTACAGTGTTTCTCCTGTAATACTTCTTAAGAATGTTTATATGATACAGCTTAGGCTTCCCCTTGACTTCAATGAGGTAATCAACCTTCCCACAAATCTTTAGTACTTTGTAAGGGCCTTTCCAGGCCACTAATAATTTATTTGCCTTTATTGGTAAAAGTACCAGAACTTCATCCCCTACATTAAAACTTCTCCTCTGACTCTTTGCATCAAAATAGGTTTTATATTGGTTCATGGACAAAGTTAAGTTTTGAGACACTAAGTCAGAGGTCTCCTCCAGTTTAGATCTTAAGTCAAGGAGAAACTGATAAGACTGAACCTCAGCACTTCCTTCTTCATTAGTCCATAAGTCATGAAGGATTGATAGTGGACCTCTGGCCTGTCTACCATAGAGAAGTTCAAAGGGTGAGAACCCTAATGAATCACTGGGAACTTCCCTCATGGCAAACAATGCACAGGGTAGGTAACGATGCCACTCCTTAGGTTTAAGGGAGCAAAGTTTCCTTAAAATGGACTTTAGGATGGAGTGTTGTCGTTCAATCCTCCCATTACAGCTGGGATGATATGGGGTGGTGAAAAGGGGTTTCACCCCCAGAAGTTGATAAAGATGTTGCATAAGTTCGGAGGTGAACTGCGTCCCCCGGTCTGACAAAATCTCTCTGGGGATACCCACCCGTGAAAAGATGGACAAAAGGGCTTCTGCTACCTCTATAGTAGTAATTGACTTCAAGGGTACAGCTTCAGGAAAACTGGAAGCATAATCCACTAATGTAAGAATATATCTATGTCCCCCAGATGAAAGTGGTGATAAGGGACCAACAATGTCAATGGCTACTCTCTCAAAGGGTACTGTAAAAATAGGCATTTTGACCATAGGTACTCGCCGGGTACCTCGGGAGGATGACAGTTGGCAAACCTTACAAGATCTACAATATAAAGTGATATCTGAGGACATTCTCGGCCAAAAATAAGTGTCCTTAATTTTATTTAAGGTCTTACGGTGAGAGAAATGTCCAGCCACTGGTAGATCATGGGCCATTTTAAGAATGGTCTCCCTGCACTGGCTTGGGACAACTAGAGTGGAGTAGGCTATATCGTCTGAATGAGGCTTAAATACCGATTTGTATAGAATACCTCTAATGTATTCAAATTTGTATGAAAAGTCTTTCCTTTGAATAACCTTATTTTTACTAGCTGAATCATGGCAATTCTGGAGAGAAGGACAATTAAGTTGTAACTTGACAAAGTCATCCTTAGATATTTCCAAAGGTTTTAGGTCAGGAAAAATCAAAGGATGAATAGCAGGAGAAGCTAATGCTTTGCTCTGTGTCCTAGTTAATACCTGGATAGATTCAGAGACAATATCATCACTTTCATCTAAAGAGTTAACAGGTGATCCTGCTACCTCGTTATCGAGAGCATCATCATCTGTTCCTACAGCCTCGGGAACAGAATTAGAGAGGGTTTTTCTGAGTTTAAAGGAAGAGGAGCTGAAACACTTACGTCCCATGTGGGTAGTGAAAGGTCCCCCTCTGAAGGGAGCACGGCACCTTTTACATTACCAATAAGTACTGAACATGAGGTGATGGGGGCGAGTACGGCTTCGGACCACCCTGTAAACCATTTAGACCTAATGTAACAGCGGATGGTTGGGAATGTGTCCGATCGGCCCAAGTAGTCTGTAAGAATAGTGGAGGCATGAGTGGTTTTGAGATTAGGGAACAGTTTATCAGATATGACAATACATGTGCATCCTGTGTCTCTTAATATCGTAGATACATTAAGACCATTAACTGTCCCTGAACAGAAGGGTGCTCGTTCATTACAGTCTTTGAAACACCTTCCAACTTGTTGAACTTTCTTCGAAGGGCAATCGGGGCGTTTATGCCCTTTCTTACCACACAAGTGACACACTGGGATAAATGATGTTGGTTTACTTTCTACCAGAGGTTTAGTCTTCCTCACATCCGGTGATACTTTGCCTTTCGGGATCGATCCCTTCAGGTCCTTATAGGAATTATGGGCTTCCGCATACAAGTCAGCAGCCTCAGCAACTTCCGCAGCCGTAATCAGATTACGTTCTCTAATGAAGGTTCGTAATTGGTGAGGCAGAGCCGTCAGGAACTGGTCGGCAACCATGAAATCTCTAAGAGATTCATAAGTGTGATCAATTCCTGCACTGTCTATCCAAAAATCAAACAACCGAAAGAGAGTAATCTGTAACTGCTGGAAATTCTGACCGTGTTGTAATGCGGCATACCTGAAATCCTTCCTATAAGAGTTAGTGGTTTTCTGGTAGGCCTTAAGAATTGCCTTCTTCAACAGATTATAGTCACAAATGATATCATGTGACAAAGTTGCATAAATGTTCAAAGCTGTCCCTGAAAATAACATTCCCAGCCTAGTAGCCCACGAATCAAATGGCCATTCACAGAGGGAAGCCGTATTTTCAAATCTGATAATATAAGAAGTTATGTCTTCCCCTCTGTGAAGGGTGGTAAGTTGGGGGTGGGGGTATATGAAGGAGTGGGACGCTCCACTACGCCCTCATTTAATTGCTGCTGGGTAAGACCTAGTTTCTTATTCTCTAATTCTAGACGAGCTTTCTCTACTTCACGATCTCTTTTTCTCGTTCCTCATGTTCTCTAGCTTTTGCTCTTTCCTCTAATTCTTTCTCTAGAGTGCGTGCATCACGTTCTCTAGCCTGTTGTTCTCGTATTTGTGCTCTTTCTTCACGATCAAGCCTATCACGTTCTTTCTTTTCTTCCCTTTCAATTTTTCTTTCTCCTTTCTCTCTTTTCTTCTCATTCTCTCTCTCTCTCCTTTTTCTCTTCTTTTCTCTTTCTAACTGTCTCTCTTTTTTCTGTCTCTTTCTAACTTCTCTCTTGTTTTCTCTCTTTCTAACTGTCTCTCTTGTTTTCTCGATCTCTTTCTAACTGTCTCTTGTTCTCTCTTCAATTTCATTCTTTTTTTCCTGAATCTTAGTAGCTATGAAAGATTCTAAAGTTTTCCCGTAATACCTAGCTTCATCCCAGCATTCATCCAGAACTGGTATTCCTCCATCTAACCGGGATAACTTAACTTACTGGTGAATGAAACAGATATAATAGGAAACGGAGGGTTCAAATCCTGCTCCGCTACAACTGAACACACAAAACCGGAGGGTTCAATCCCTACTTCGATTTATACAGTATAAATTTGACCGGAGGGTTCTATGCCAGCTCCGACCAACCAGTAAGGAGAATGGGATCACTTGACCATCCACTCTTCCCACTATAATCAAGAGTGTCCTATGACAGTTCCCTTGATATAACATAAAGAACTCAATGAAGAAGATTTATCACTGGAAAATCTCGGATCCCTAGAGTCTATTCCTAAAATAATCTTCAAGCTCAAAACAAAGGTGGCAGAAGTAACTAGCACATCCTGCCTTGACTTGACTAACATAAACAAAGAGTAATTAACAATCACCAAATCCTTTAAATACCTTAACTGTAGTCCTACTATAGTAAATGAATACTTATGAAGGGTGGCAACCGTCTGTGGTGTGGAGCTGTTGAGGTGCACCGAGTCACTGTTGGCGGAGTTCCAATAATGTCGTCAGGTGCCGCCGGCTCAAGTCAAGAGTAGCGTCGAGTCGTGTTCGAGGCGTCGAATCCTTGAGTCGAATCCTGGCAAGGTCGCCACTTGTGAAGGTTGTCGCCAATCTTCTCAGGAAAAGTATAATAGAAAAAGACTAATAACAAGAAAAATAAACACTATTTTAATAGAATGAAATTTAAATAATAAATACGTAAATATGATTATAATAATCCTATATTAAAGAAAAATGAAAAATGAAAACAAAAAGATATATATGATTCAAAGCTAAATAGTTACAGCTGTGAGGATCTTTACACCGAAGCAATGAATCATAATGATGAGGACTCCGTGGTGGTGGTGGTGTTGTTGCCTCGAGGTTTTCCACAAATCCAACAGTCTTCCAAACTGTTACAATGTCACAAATGTTGTCAGGGACTCAGTTGAAAGTTGTCCCTTAGTGACGTCCAGTTGCCTGAGGTTTCGTAGTGTGTACTGAGGTACTACTGGTGGTAGTGCAGAAAGGGTGGAACTATGTTTCTCAATTGGTGAGTACGCCGGCCCCCCACTCAGCCTTGAATCCGATGATCCGAGCGGACACAGAGGACTGTAAATGAAACCACAATAATTACTCACCACTCTAGCATAAAGGGAGGAGGAAGTTAGGGTGAGATATAAGCAAATATTAGCAGAAAGGTGGGCTAGTGCAAGTATGAGTAGTGGGGGGTTGAAGAGATGTGGGATAGTTTTAAAAATGCAGTATTAGAATGTGGGGCAGAAGTTTGTGGCTATAGGAGGGTGGGTGCAGGAGGAAAGAGGAGTGAGTGGTGGAATGAAGAAGTAAAGGGTGTGATAAAAGAGAAAAAGGTAGCTTATAAGAGGTTTTTACAAAACAGAAGTGTTAATAGAAGAGCAGAGTATATGGAGAGTAAAAGAAAGGTGAAGAGAGTGGTGAGAGAGTGCAAAAGAAGAGCGGATGAAAGAATGGGAGAGGCTCTGTCAAGAAATTTTGCTGAAAACAAGAATTTTTTTTGGAGATAAACAAGGTAAGAAAGCCTAAGGAACGAATGGATTTGTCAGTTAAAAACAGAGTAGGGGAGTTAGTAGATGGGGAGCTGGAGGTATTGGGTAGATGGCGGGAATATTTTGAGGAACTTTAAATGTCGTTGAAAAAAGGGAGGCGGTAATTTCATGTATTGGCCAGGGAGGTACAACATCGTTTAGGAGTGAAGAAGAGCAGGATGTGAGTGGGGGGGAGGTACGTGAGGCATTACGTAGAATGAAAGGGGGTATAGCAGCTGGAATTGACGGATCATGACAGAAATGTTAAAAGCAGGGGGGGGGGGATATAGTGCTGGAGTGGTTGGTATTTTTGTTTAATAAATGTATGAAAGAGGGAAAGGTACCTAGGCATTGGCAGAGAGCATGTATAGTTCCATTATATAAAGGGAAGGGGGATAAAAGAGAGTGTAAAAATTATAGTGAATAAGTTTACTGAGTATACCAGGTAAAGTGTATGGCAGGGTTATTATTGAAAGAATTAGAGGTAAGACAGAGAGTAGGATTGCAGATGAGCAAGTAGGCTTTAGAGTGGGTAGGGGATGTGTAGATCAAGTGTTTACAGTGAAGCATATATGTGAACAGTATTTAGATAAAGGTAGATAAGTTTTCATTGCATTTATGGATTTAAAAAAGGCATATGATAGAGTGGATAGGGAAGCAATGTGGCAAATGTTGCAAGTGTATGGAATAGGTAGTAAATTACTGAAGGGTGTAAAGAGTTTTTATGAGGATAGTGAGGCTCAGGTTAGGGTGTGTAGGAGAGAGGGAGATTACTTCTCGGTAAAAGTAGGTCTTAGACAGGGATGTGTAATGTCACCATGGTTGTTTAATATATTTATAGATGGGGTTGTAAAGAAGTAAATGCTAGGGTGTTAGGGAGAGGGTGGGATTAAATTATGGGAATTAAATGCGAAATGGGAGTTGACACAGTTACTTTTGCTGATGATACTGTGCTTATGGGAGATTCTAAAGAAAAGTTGCAAGGTTAGTGGACGAGTTTGGGAGAGTGTGTAGAGGGAGAAAGTTGAAAGTGAACATAGATAAGAGTAAGGTGATGAGGGTATCAAACAATTTAAATACAGAAAAATTGGATATCACATTGGAGGGAGGGATTATGGAAGATGTAAATGTTTTCAGATATTTGGGAGTTGACGTGTGAGTGGATGGGTTTATGAAGGATGAGGTTAACCATAGAATTGATGAAGGAAAAAAGGTGAATGGTGCGTTGAGGTATCTGTGGAGACAAAAAACGTTATCCATGGAGGCAAAGAAGGGAATGTACGAAAGTATAGTGGTACCAACACTCTTATATGGGTGTGAAGCATGGGTTACAAATGCTGCAGCGACGAGGAGGCTGGAGGCAGTGGAGATGTCCTGTCTAAGGGCAATGTGTGGTGTAAATATTATGCAGAAAATTCGGAATGTGGAAATTAGGAGAAGGTGTGGAGTTACTAAAAGTATTTGTCAGAGGGCTGAAGAGGGGTTGTTCAGGTGGTTTGGTCATTTAGAGAGAATGGATCAAAGTAGAATGATTTGGAGAGCGTATAAATCTGTAGGGGAAGGAAGGCGGGGTAGGGGTCGTTCTAGAAAAGGTTGGAGGGAGGGGGTAAAGGAGGTTTTGTGGGCGAGGGGCTTGGACTTCCAGCAAGAATGTGTGAGCGTGTTAGATAGGAGTGAATGGAGACGAATGGTTTTTGGGACATGACGATCTGTTGGAGTGTGAGCAGGGTAACATTTTGTGAAGGGATTCAGGGAAACCAGTTAATTGATTTAGTTGGACTTGAGTCCTGGAAATGTGGAAATGGGAAGTACAATGCCTGCACTTTAAAGGAGGGGTCTGGGATAGTGACAGCTGGGAGGGACTATTCTCAGCTGTTGTATCTGAGCGCCTCTGCAAAGACAGTGATTATGTATGAGTGTGGTGAAAGTGTTGAATGATGATGAAATTTTTTTTTGGGGGGGATTTTCTTTCTTTTTGGGTCACCCTGCCTCGGTGGGAGACGGCCGACTTGTTGAAAAAAAAAATGTAATCTACTCCAAAAAATATTAAATTTCGTTTACTTTTTCCGTAAAATTCAGTTGCAGCAGCAAATCTATTTAAAAGTGTGAACATTTATGCATTTAAGCTAAAAAATGAGGTTTATGAAAGAAGCGTTCAAACAGCTGTAAATTGTCGAAATATGCAATAAAATACCATTTTAGCACATTTTTACGAGTCTACCTGGAGTCTACCTGGAGAGAATTCCAGGGGTCAACGCCCCCGCGGCCCTGTCCATGACCAGGCCTCCTGTTGGACCAGAGCCTGATCAACCAGGCTGTTACTGCTGGCCGCACGCAGTCCAACGTACGAACCACAGCCTGGCTGGTCAGGTACCGACTTGAGGTGCCTGTCCAGTGCCTGCTTGAAGACAGCCAGGGGTTTGTTGGTAATCCCCCTGATGTATGCTGGGAGGCAGTTGAACAATCTTGGGCCCCTGACACTTATTGTGTTGTCCCTCAACGTGCTAGTGGCACCCCTGCTCTTCATTGGGGGGATGTTACATCGCCTGCCGAGTCTTTTGCTTTCGTAGGGAGTGATTTTTGTGTGCAAGTTTGGTACTAAGCCCTCGAGAATTTTCCATGTGTATATAATAATGTATCTCTCCCGCCTGCGTTCTAGAGAGTACAGGTTTAGGAACTTCAAGCGTTCCCAGTAGTTGAGGTGGTTTATCGCACTTATGCGTGCGGTGAAGGTTCTCTGCACATTTTCAAGGTCAGCAATTTCACCCGCCTTGAAAGGTGCAGTTAGTGTGCAGCAATATTCCAGCCTAGATAGAACAAGCGATCTGTAAAGTGTCAACATGGGCTTGGCATCCCTGGTTTTGAAGGTTCTCATTATCCATCCTGTCATTTTTCGAGCAGATGCAATTGCTACTTTGTTATGAGTATTTTAATGTTTAATATATTTAAAAATATATGAAATATTCAAATGTGACTTGATCAGTGCAGAAGAAAAATGGGAAACAAAAGAAATATGATTAGGAAAGCTTACCGAGAACATTGTGAAGAGTCGTGTGGTATCCATTGATGCAAAAAGATCACAGTAAACAGGTGATATCAAAATATGCAAGACAACCACTATGAAAAAATAGAAATTTATGAAATAGCTAATGATTTAAAATACCCAAGAAACATAATTGATAAATCTTTTAAAATAGCTAGGAATACATTTTACAATCCAAAAATGGACAACCAACCTTATTCAACCAAAAATATGTTGGTTCTCCCTTACCATGAAAACTTGGTTGATATACCTTCCTTTCTTAAGAATTTTAATATCAAAGTGGTATTTAAAAATCTTGATACAGTAAAAAGACTTTTGATAAAAAATTCCCCCCAAAATGCTGACGGATGTGTCTATAAGATTCCTTGTAAAATATGCGATAAAGTTTATTATGGTCAAACTGGTAAAAGTCTTGAACTAAGATTAAAACAACATAAATATAGCATTAGAACTGGACAAGATTCTAATGCTCTATTTATTCATGTGAGAGACTTTAACCATCCAATTGATTTTCAAAATGCTGAGAAGGTTGTATCAAGCATGTCCATGGTTGAGAGGAATATAATAGAATCATGTTTCATTAAAAGCAGTTTTGAAAATAATATGAATATTTATTTTGGTTTATATAAATTGGATTCATTTATAATTAATAAAATTTGGGAAGAATTTAATGATAAATTGGACTAATCTTAATTCTTGGGAAGAGTTTCAGGTCCTTTCTTATGTTCCTCTTCACAGAGTCGTGTGTTGTTACGCTACTGTGAGGTGTAGTCTTTGTTAGTGTGATGTGACTGTGAGGTGTATTCTGCCCCTTTATAAGCCTTCTTGTCATGTTTCCTTTTATAGTTCCTTGATAATGTGAGTAGTCACGAAAGCGCTTGGAATTCTTCTATTTTTTCATAGTGGTTGTCTTGTATATTTTGATATCACCTGTTTACTGTGATCTTTTTGCATATATATATATATATATATATAATAATATATATTTTAAAAATATTAAATTTTTTAAAAAATATTAATAATATATATATTTAATGGACATTTACTAGTATTTTTTAAAATTTTGTAAATTATTTAAAAATATTGAAAAAGATATAAAACATTTTGGGATTTTCTCATAATTCAATCATTTAAACTATCGAAAAACGTCTAGAATCTATTTCCTTCCATCAACTTCACAGCACCTGCAAGACTGGACCCTCTGAACACCTCCGTCAGTCCACGCCCGTCCTGACGATCCTGTCCCTCGTCAGGGCCACTTGACTGCTGTTGTCTTCCTGACAGGTATTCCTTGATCCCTGTTATCCCTGCCTGGTCCTCCAGCTTTTGCACTTTTATCTCTTGTGTGGGACTGTGTCAAACGCCTCCTTACAGTCCATCCAAGAAAATGCCATATATCCATCCCTCTCTCTCTCTTGTCTAACTGCTGTCACCCTGTCATAGAACTCCAGTAGGTTTGTGACACAGGATTTCCTGTCCCTGAAACTGTTCTGGTTGGATTAGGCTAAATTCAAATGGGCAAGGTTAGGTAAGTGTTCTAAGGTTCCTTTGGTACGAAATCGTTAATTTTTATATTAACATAAATGAAAAACACAAGGCAGAAAATGGAGAAAAGGGCCGCTCTCTTTCTGACAGACTTGAAGAGCACAAAAAAGTGTCAGACTAGCCGACTCCAATCATGCTCTTTTCTGTCATGCTAGAGATCACAGTCATCCTATTGACTGATCTTCTGCCAAAAGTGTCTATCCTACTTTTAGCCTTCACAACCATAATCTTGTTGAAGCATTCCTTATAGACAGCTTTCCTTGTATAGATCCTAGTCTTGGCTTTGTCTCTGTAGATGCATTCCTTTCTGCTTACTTTGTCAAATGCTCTAAACTTCAGAACACTTGTTATTTGACATGATCCTTTCTTCTCTACCACCTCTTTTCCTTTCATATTTTCCATATTTATTTCTTTGTTGAAAATTTTTCTGCTTAGCTTAAGAAATAAGATAGATGAGCTAAGATTATTGCAAGTGCAGGAAGCATAGATATTATTGCTGTGTCAGACAGGATGTAGATGAATGGTTCAGAGAACCGACAAGTTATAAATTAGACACATATGCAACACTTAGGTATCTTTATTGAGGAAACGTTTCGACTGATTACCTCAAACTCCTCCTCTCCTTACACCTTTCTACTTTGTATTGGACTGATGAAGCCACTGTGTGGCGAAACGTTTCCTCAATAAAGATACCCAAGTGTTGCATATGTGTGTAATTTATAAGATTTGAATAGACTGATGCAGTGGTCGGAGAAGTGGCAGATGCAGTTTAATGTAGACAAATGCAAAGTTCTAAACATTGGACAGGAAAATAACCATGCTACATATAAACTAAATAATGTAGATTTTAATATTACTGATTGCGAAAAGGACTGGGGAGTTCTGGTTAGCAGTAATCTAAAACCAAGACAACAGTGCATAAGTGTTCGCAATAAAGCTAACAGAATCCTTGGCTTCATATCAAGAAGTATAAATAATAGAAGTCCTTAGGTTGGTCTTCAACTCTATATATCTTTGGTTAGGCCTCATCTAGATTATGCTGCACAGTTTTGGTCACCGTATTACAGAAAGGATATAAAGGCTCTGGAAAACGTACAGAGGAGGATGACAAAGTTGATCCCATGTATTAGAAATCTTCCCTATGAGGATAGAATGAGGGATATGTTTGAGGTGTATAAATGGAAAACAGGAATAAATAAAAGGGATGTAAATATCTAGCCTAGACAGAACTCGCAACAGTGGCTTTTAGTTGGAAAAATTCAGATTCAGGAAGGATATAGGAAAGCTCTGGTTTGGTAATAGAGTTGTGGATGAGTGGAACAAACTACCGAGTATCGTGATAGAAGCTACTAGGTTGTGTAGTTTCAAAAATAGGTTAGATAAATACATGAGTGGGTGTGGGTGGGTATGAGTTGGACCTGACTAGCTTGTGCTACTAGGTCGGATGCCGTGCTCTTTCCTTAAGTAAATGTGACCTTGCTTGACTAGGTTAGGGCATTGGCTTAAGCCGGTAGGAGACTTGGACCTGCCTCGAAAAACCAGTAGGCCTTCGGCAGTGTTAATTCTTTCTTATGTTCTACAGTTTTCCCCTCCCCTGTGCTATTGGTCCTTCCTCTTGTGGGCTCTTAGCTCTCCTGCAGTGCTCTACTACGACTACCACTCCTTTACTATTATTTCTACTATTTTTTCTGCTACACGAACATCACTCCCTATGAAAGCAAAAGACTCGGCAGGAGATGCAACATTCCCCCGATGAGAAGCACTGGCGCCACGAGCACACTGAGAGACAACACTATAAGTGTCCGGGGCCCAAGACTGTTCAACTGCCTCCCAGCATACATTAGGGGGATTACCAATAGACCCCTGGCTGTCTTCAAGAAGGCACTGGACAGGCACCTAAAGTCAGTACCTGACCAACCGGGCTGTGGCTCGTTCGTCCGTTTGCGTGCAGCCAGCAGTAACAGCCTGGTTGATCAGACCCTGATCCACCATGAGGCCTCGTCTCAGACCTGGAAACGGGGGCGTTGACCCCCGAAATTCTCTCCAGGTAAACTCCAGGGAATTGCTTCCCTTCACTTCACTTTCTATCTCTCGTGGCACAAACTACTTCCACCACCTTCATTATCACTTCCACCACTTCTCTTTCCTCCTCTCTTCCTCCCGTCACTGTCCTCCTCACTTATATATACTCCCTCACTCTCTTCATAAGTTTTTCTCTCTCCCATATCCGGGTTATTTGTGTATGAGGTGAAGATGTTATATGTCCGGTGTCTACAGTCTATAATGAAGTGATGAGAATAGTGAAGTTTAGAAAATACTTGTTCCATGAAAGAGAATTCTTCCTCAGGGAATTCACTACTACACATTTCAAGGTCTTGAAGGTAGAACTTATGATAATGCCACGTTTAGTTATGGTGTTGTGGTGAGAGTAGAAGTGAAGGTCCTGCTGGTTGGTCGGTTTTCGCTAGACTTTAAAACATTGTCCTAAACAG
This sequence comes from Cherax destructor, assembly GCA_009830355.1. Classification (NCBI taxonomy): domain Eukaryota; kingdom Metazoa; phylum Arthropoda; class Malacostraca; order Decapoda; family Parastacidae; genus Cherax; species Cherax destructor. Next base: position 18,844 of record WNWK01024239.1, read on the forward strand.
CAACAAACCTACTGACCCATGGCAGGCAGGTCCTCAAATCCAACCTTTTCTCAGCAATCAACTTCAACAGTCTCCACCTGACCCTTCACGTCACTATACTCCCTACATATACTACGTACTCTGCTCAGGTAAATCTGTGTGACTTGATAAAGCCCACTGTGTGGGCGAAACGTTGTCAATAAAGAATCGCATTGTATTGCATGTGTGTCTACTTTTTCCTCGTGTCGATATTGTATAGCAAAATCCTCCCTACCAAGAAAAAAACAGTATAAAAGAACATAGGAAGCTTGGTGGCCAAGTTGGATCACCGGGAACTAAAGTGTGTTGAGTCACCAGGTCAAGTGTGTTGAGTCACCAGGTCAAGTGTGTTGAGTCACCAGGTCAAGTGTGTTGAGTCACCAGGTCAAGTCTCCCTGGAATACTTCTAACTTATATTTTTATTGAATTTTTATTGTCATTCAGGCTGATGTTATTTGCATGTAATTATTCATATACAATCAGCTCACAATAGTTTTGATATATGCTGTTACTACTATGAGATTTAAGGCCACAGTGTGGTACAAATTAAGAGTTTGTGGCTACTGTCAACCTCATAGTTCTGAGTTACCAGACTCAGCCACCTGGAGGTCAGTGATTAATCTATGAGGAGTTCCTGAAGGGAAATCTTTAAGTGCTTTAACGTTAAATATAATTGAGTCTTCCTCTTCTGAACAACGTCAAGTAATGATTGATGCGACTTACGGACAGAATATTACCCATTAAGTTTAGACTGTGTGCAGGCAAACTTGTCACTATAGTAAAATAGTTAAAACACTTGGAATCGTTGGAATTAGTTCCATAACTTAAACATAACTCTTGTCATATTCTTAGACATCGATGAGAGATGTTACTGTGAGTCATAGACAGCGATGAGCAGGTGATGCACAATTAAACATTAAGATCAACAACACTCCTATTGCTAAACATAATAAGGGCAAGTTCCTGGGCCTTCACCTCGACAGTAACCTGAAATTCAGCACTCATATCCAACACATATCAAAGAAAGTGTCCAAAACTGTGGGGATCCTCTCTAAGATACGTTACTATGTATCACAATCAGCCCTACTCACACTATACTATTCACTCATCTATCCCTACCTCACATATGCCATTTGTGCATGGGAATCAACAGCAGCAAGACACCTAAAGCCAATAATAACCCAACAAAAAGCCGCAGTAAGAATTATCACGCAATCCAACGCTAGGCAACACCCCCACTCTTCAAAGACCTAAACCTACTCACTGTTCAGAACATCCATACTTACTACTCTGCAATCTACATTTATAAAACCATAAATACCAACTTTAACCCTGAGCTAAAACACTTTCTTGACAGTTGTGACAGGACCCATAGACATAATACCAGACACAAACATCTCTTTGACATTCCCCGTGTCCGACTAAATCTCTACAAAAAATCAATGTACATAAAAGGACCTAAAATCTGGAACTCTCTGCCTGAAAACTCTAGAACTGCAGACACAACCTCCATTTTCAAAAGCACCGTTAAAAAACATCTTATCTCATTTAACGGTAGCTAACCACATTAAAACTACTTTATCTTGCACATATCCACAACAAAATTACACTTATTGATATCTGTGATTCCCCCTTAATTTGCACATGACTGTAACCAAGATCCTAATACAACTATTGCTTCATAATTCTTAAGCTAGTCATAAGTTTGCCTAAGACACTCCAATATAGAAATGTATCATACCAACATGTCACCATTTCCATTAATATATAAACTTATTGTTAAATTCTTTATTTTTTGTACTACCTCAATTTTGTAAACCTAGTTAATCACTACAATTATCTAGTATAAGACTGTATAAGTCTAGTAGACTGTATAAGTCTAGTATAAGACTGCAAGAAATGCCTAGGCATACCTAGGCATATTATTGGCCTTCTTGTAATAATTACTTTATAAAATGTATTAATAACATAATATGTAAACCCCACTTTGTAATATTATCAGAAATAAAGTTGATTTGATTTGATTTGATGAGTGATGTCACTTAATATTAGATAACGATGTGGGATGTCACTGTTTATCTTAGACGAGGATGTGTGATGTCACTTACGTTTGAACAAGAACACCGTATACAGAACAGAAGCTTTGGCTAGAGTTACCATGATAAATCTCTGTAAACATAAGTTATTAATTATATATAACTCATATTACTACAGGTACACAGTTCATGATACATCTATTACAGACCTAGCTGACTTATTGACATACTATACTTACTGCTAGGTGAACACCAGCAGATGAAACTAATAATATTCACATATATATTATATATATATTATTCTGTGTTTTTGAAGCTTTCCCCAGGTTCATGTGTCCAGGAGTCCACCTGTGTCCCCTCAGATATTCTCCTTTCCCCATTTCCCATCCTACAGTCAGTAATCTTACCTTCCCCAGGTTCATGTGTCCAGGAGTCCACCTGTGTCCCCTCAGATATTCTCCTTTCCCCATTTCCCATCCTACACTCAGTAATCTTACCTTCCCCAGGTTCATGTGTCCAGGAGTCCATCTGTGTCCCCTCAGATATTCTCCCTTCCCCATTTCCCATCCTACACTCAGTAATCTTACCTTCCCCAGGTTCATGTGTCCAGGAGTCCATCTGTGTCCCCTCAGATATTCTCCCTTCCCCATTTCCCATCCTACACTCAGTAATCTTACCTTCCCCAGGTTCATGTGTCCAGGAGTCCATCTGTGTCCCCTCAGATATTCTCCTTCCCCATTTCCCATCCTACACTCAGTAATCTTACCTTCCCCAGGTTCATGTGTCCAGGAGTCCATCTGTGTCCCCTCAGATATTCTCCCTTCCCCATTTCCCATCCTACACTCAGTAATCTTACCTTCCCCAAGGAGTGGCCACTCAATTAAAATTTGGAACATATATTTATATTCAATATTGTACCTATGTCAGCTATTAGCTTGTTCAATTATTAAGTTGTGTAAGTTTATTTGTGAACGTATTTATGTGCGTATATTAGTGTCGGTGTGTAAACCTTTGTGTTCCCTGCGTGATAACTGTAATTAATTGTTATCAGATATCTTATTTTCTTGTTACTAATATTCTTCATTTTCATAGCATGCAAAGGTTCACAAGCGCGTAGTCTTCTATACACTTAATTCTGTATTTCCTATACACACATCACACATACAGACACACGAATAAAGCAACACACACGCACAATCCTCTGCATCATTTATACACACATTTTTATTCAACATTGCATATAAAATCCTCTACTTTCAATATTACTAGTATATAAATACACATGCATCCACACCTCCCACTTGTACCTTTACACTACACACACACACACACACACATGTGCATATAAATATGTAAATCACATGTGCAAGCACTGACACTCCTTCAGAAGACAGTGACGTGTCAACCCAGACACTAACTGTAAGTTAATCAATTTATCAAAGTTCAACACAAGACTAAATATATTAATTGAACTCCATCACGCAAAACTCTTAAGACTCACACAAGTATCTGGGTGTACAACTCACTAGTGTGTGTATATCGTCTCATCAAAGACTTCACACAATACTGTGTAGACTTACAAACAATCAAAGACTAAGTCTTATAGCACTAACAGTCTACAGTGCTGGACAAATTCATTCACTTGTTAGAGTGCAGAAGCAACCCTCGCCCTCAGAGTGCACAAGCAACCCTCGCCTTCAGAGTGCTGAAGCAACCCTCGCCCTCAGAGTGCTGAAGCAACTGCCCCTCGCCCTCCAGAGTGCTGAAGCAACCCTCGCCCTCAGAGTGCACAAGCAACCCTCGCCCTCAGAGTGCTGAAGCAACCCTCGCCCTCAGAGTGCAGAAGCAACCCTCGCCCTCAGAGTGCAGAAGCAACCCTCGCCCTCAGAGTGCTGAAGCAACCCTCGCCCTCAGAGTGCAGAAGAACCCGCCTCAGAGTGCGAAGCAACCCTCGCCCTCAGAGTGCAGAAGCAACCCTCGCCTCAGAGTGCAGAAGCAACCCTCGCCCTCAGAGTGCAGAAGCAACCCTCGCCCTCAGAGTGCAAAACAACCCTCGCCCTCAGAGTGCAGAAGACCGCCTCAGAGTGCAGAAGCAACCTCGCCTCAGAGTGCAGAAGCAACCCTCGCCCTCAGAGTGCAGAAGCAACCTCGCCCTCAGAGTGCAGAAGCAACCCTCGCCCTCAGAGTGCAGAAGCAACCCTCGCCCTCAGAGTGCAGAAGCAACCCTCGCCCTCAGAGTGCTGAAGCAACCCTCGCCCTCAGAGTGCTGAAGCAACCCTCGCCCTCAGAGTGCAGAAGCAACCTCCCCTCAGAGTGCAGAAGCAACCCTCGCCCTCAGAGTGCAGAAGCAACCTCGCCCTCAGAGTGCAGAAGCAACCCTCGCCCTCAGAGTGCAGAAGCAACCCTCGCCCTCAGAGTGCAGAAGCAACCCTCGCCCTCAGAGTGCAGAAGCAACCTCGCCCTCAGAGTGCAGAAGCAACCCTCGCCCTCAGAGTGCAGAAGCAACTCCCTCAGGTGCAGAAGCACCTCCCTCAGAGTGCAGAAGCAACCTCGCCCTCAGAGTGCAGAAGCAACCCTCGCCCTCAGAGTGCAGAAGCAACACTCGCCCTCAGAGTGCAGAAGCAACCCTCGCCCTCAGAGTGCAGAAGCAACCTCGCCCTCAGAGTGCAGAAGCAACCTCGCCCTCAGAGTGCAAAGCACCTCCCTCAGAGTGCAGAAGCAACCTCGCCCTCAGAGTGCAGAAGCAACCTCGCCCTCAGAGTGCAGAAGACAACCCTCGCCCTCAGAGTGCAGAAGCAACCTCGCCCTCAGAGTGCAGAAGCAACCCTCAGTAACACCTCAGAGTGCAGAAGCAACACCTCGCCCTCAGAGTGCAGAAGCAACCCTCGCCCTCAGAGTCAAAGCCCGAGACAAACAACCCTCGCCCTCAGAGTGCAGAAGCAACCCTCGCCCTCAGAGTGCAGAAGCAACCTCGCCTCAGAGTGCAGAAGCAACCCTCGCCCTCAGAGTGCAGAGCAACCCTCGCCCTCAGAGTGCAAGCAACCTCGCCCTCAGAGTGCGAGAAGCAACCCTCGCCCTCAGAGTGCAGAAGCAACCCTCGCCCTCAGAGTGCAGAAGCAACACTCGCCCTCAGAGTGCAGAAGCAAATCGCCTCAGATGCAACAACGCTCAGAGTGCAGAAGCAACCCTCGCCCTCAGAGTGCAGAAAGCTAGAGACACCTCGCCCTCAGAGTGCAAGAAGCAACCCTCGCCCTCAGAGTGCAGAAGCAACCTCGCCCTCAGAGTGCAGAAGCAACCCTCGCCCTCAGAGTGCAGAAGCAACCCTCGCCCTCAGAGTGCAGAAGCAACCCTCGCCCTCAGAGTGCAGAAGCAACCCTCGCCCTCAGAGTGCAGAAGCACCCTCGCCCTCAGAGTGCAGAAGCAACCCTCACCCTCAGAGTGCAGAAGCAACCCTCGTTCTCAGAGTGCAGAAGCAACCCTCGCCCTCAGAGTGCAGAAGAAGCCCTCGCCCTCAGAGTGCAGAAGCAACCCTCGCCCTCAGAGTGCAGAAGCAACCCTCGCCCTCAGAGTGCATAAGCAACCCTCGCCCTCAGAGTGCAGAAGCAACCCTCGCCCTCAAGTGCAGAAGCAAACCTCGCCCTCAGAGTGCAGAAGCAACCTCGCCCTCAGAGTGCTAAGCACTAAACATACTAAAGTAATAACGCCGGTTAAAATATATACATTGTTTCATAAACTTTCCTAAACTTTAAGGAAATTGTTCTCAATGTAAATATGTTTGTGCAAAATGTCTTTATTGAAAGAAACTTAAAGAGAAAGTTAGGTAAAGAAAATAGTTTAGTTGAAGATGCAAAGACTACAAAGGTAAGGGGATGTTTGGATCAACACAACATCATACAAGTTAAACATAAAAGAAGTCCGATGTTGCAAAGTAAAATAGTTTTGTTGCAAGTTTTGCAAGGTACAGCACAGCAACATTTAGTGCATAAAACAGCACTATAGGAGACAAAGAATGAGTCGAATAGGCCAGGTTGAAGGATTGGCTGATAAAATATTTGGCTGATAATATTTTCTTGATGAACTACATGATAGTCAGCTTTATTCCTGGAGACTACCATGATAGTCAGCTTTATTCCTGGAGACTACCATGATAGTCAGCTTTATTCCTGGAGACTACCATGATAGTCAGCTTTATTCCTGGAGACTACCATGATAGTCAGCTTTATTCTGAGACTACCATGATAGCAGCTTTATTCCTGGAGAGATATTATTTTTGTGTTAATGCATCGTGTTTTTTGTATTAAAATCATATAGAGGAGATAAGTGTGGATGAGAGTGGGATATGGATTCTAAGAATTAAGTGAATGTTTTGGGTATTATGAGTCTATATAATTGTTCTGGGAGACATGAATGACAATATGGGAGAAACTATTGTAGAAGGTATCATAGAACAATACAGCAACATAAAAGAACACTACATCATCATACAAGAATGGTAACTTGCAAGAAATTTAAAGTGACAAGCAAGAACAGTTCAGTGACAAATAAAAAAGAGCATCGTAAACCACAAAGACAGTGCAGTAACACAGAACAATACAGTAACACAAAGACAGTGCAGTAACACAGAACAATACAGTAACACAAAGACAGTGCAGTAACACAGAACAATACAGTAACACAAAACAACGATATTTAAACAGGCAACAACAGTACGGTAACATACAAAAAAGTACAGCAACATACAAGAACAGTACCGGAATATAATGAAACAATACAGTAACACATAAATACAATAACTTTAAAGATGCTGTTACATAAGGCAATACAGTAAAATGACAAACTAGTACAGTAATACATTAAAACAATACATTAAATCTCAGAACAGTAAAACAACACATGAGAACTTTACCGTAAACACAAGAACAATACAACAACACATGGGAACTGTACCGTAAACACAAGAACAATACAACAACACATGGGAACTGTACCGTAAACACAAGAACAATACAGTAACATAGAACAGAACATCAACACTCAAGTATCGTACAACAACATACAATAACAATAGAGTAAAACACTGGAACAGAAGGTTAACATACTAGTAAATAAAAGATCAGTGTACAGGACCTACCAGCCAAGTTATAATATAGAAGATGTTAGAGAAGTCAAGATGTGAAAAAAGTGAGAGACATATTTAAGATTTTTTTTTCTAGCAACTTTTTACCTTTCGTAAGATAATTTGCAGCGTCTACTTTGCTTTATCTAATACAAGTGTAGATTTTTGCCCTCCATATTTAAGCGGTTCTAGAGATGACCGTATTTATTAAAGAAATACCATTTGTGGTACAGCATGAAGTTGATGTCACTGGGTCAGGTCAGGTCAGGGATTTGCAATCAATCTGTCTCTCACTTCTATAACATCAGTACCGGCGGTTGCAAAACGGCCAATAACTAAAGCAGATTAAAAATTATAACTCATATCCATTGAACAATGTGTCCAGTTTATTAGGTAACCCTGAAGAAAGACTTTAAAAAATTGCCTGAATTATTTTTATGTATCTCTTAAGGTGGATCTTTAAGAAGTTGCAGGATTTTTTCTTTATTATTTCTTCTTCGTCCAACTGTTATAAATTATTTCTCTCATAACTCAAGGACGCCCCATCCAATCGGCTTCAAACTTTTAATATTTTTGTACTATAACGAGAATCATACTCATTGAACAATTGGTTTGTTAATATGTCCTATGACCAAAGTTATTGAAATCATTAACACCGTACTGGAATGACTGAAATATCTTTCAAAACACTGAGTGGATAAGCTTCAAACCTTCACAAAAGCTGCCACATAATTCTATGGTGTTGGAGAGTGAAATGTAAGTTTGTTGCTGCAGATTTGACCGTTTATGTAAAAAATGTGTGAAATTTTATTCTCCTGAAAAAGCAACACACACACACACACACACACACACACACACACACACACACACACACACACACACACACAACACACACACACACACACACACACACACACACACACACACACACACACACACACACACACACACACACACACATACACATACACATACACATACACACAAACACACACACACACACACACACACACACACACACCCTGAACAGCTCAGATATTGAAGACATAACGCACGAGAGCCCCCTGGGAGCCAGTGACCATATGGTGCTGAGCTTTGAGTACATTGTAGAGCTACAGGTGGAGAGGGGAAACAGTACCGATAGAGACAAACCAGACTTTAAAAGAGGAAACTACACGGGCTTGAGGATTTTCCTGCAGGACATCCAGTGGGAAAGGGAAATGGAAGGACTGACAATAAATGAAATGATGGAATACGTAGGGGCAAAGTGCAAGGAGGCAGAGGAACGGTTTATACCCAGAGGCAAAGGATTAAATGGGAAGGCCAGAAAGAGCCCCTGGTTTACCCAAAGGTGCAGGGAGGCAAAGACTCAGAGTATCAGAGAATGGAAACGGTACAGAAGGCAAAGAACCCAGGTAAACAGAGATATTAGCAGAAGAGCTAGAAACGAGTATGCACAAGTACGGAGGGAGGCCCAGAAACAGTACGAAAATGACATAGCATCGAAAGTTAAGTCCGACCCGAAACTGATGTACAGTCACATCAGAAGGAAGACAACAGTTAAAGACCAGGTGATAAGGCTGAGGAGAGAAGATGGGAAACTCACAAGTAATGATCAAGAGGTATGTGAGGAGCTCAACTTGAGGTTTAAGGAAGTATTCACAATGGAGGAAGGAAGGCAGCTGGGTAGACAGGACGTGGTTCGTCACCAACAAGGAATGTACCAAGTGTTAGAGGGCATACACACAACTGAGGAGGAAGTGAAGCAGTTACTCAGTGACCTCAATACCTCAAAGGCGATGGGTCCGGACAAAATCTCCCCGTGGGTTCTTCGGGAAGGAGCTGAGGTACTGAGTGTGCCACTTACCATAATATTCAACACATCCCTTGAAACTGGGCAGCTACCTGAGATATACAAAAAGGCCAACGTAGTCCCCATCTTTAAAAAAGGAGACAGAAAGGAGGCACTAAACTATAGACCGGTGTCACTTACGTGTATAGTGTGCAAAGTCTTGGAAAAAATCATGAGGAAAAGAATGGTGGAGCATCTGGAGCAGAACAGGATAATCAACGCCAGACAGCACGGATTCAGGGAAGACAAATCCTGTGTAACAAACCTCCTGGAGTTCTATGATAAAGTAACAGAGGTAAGGCAAGAGAGAGAAGGGTGGGTTGACTGCATTTTCCTGGACTGCAGGAAGGCCTTCGACACAGTTCCTCATATGAGATTAGTAAAGAAACTGGAAGACCAAGCGTGTATAACAGGAAGGGCACTGGAATGGATCAGGGAATATCTCACAGGGAGGCAACAACGAGTCATGGTGCGCGATGAGGTATCACAATGGGCGCCTGTGACGAGCGGTGTACCGCAGGGGTCAGTCCTAGGACCAGTGCTATTCTTGGTATATGTAAATGACATGACGGACGGGATAGACTCAGAAGTGTCTCTGTTCGCTACTGTCAGGGAGGCTGGGGTGGGAATAACACCACCATAGCTACTGTCAGGGAGGCTGGGTTGGGAATAACACCACCGTGGTTACTGTCAGGGAGGCTGGGGTGGGAATAACACCACCATAGCTACTGTCAGGGAGGCTGGGTTGGGAATAACACCACCGTGGTTACTGTCAGGGAGGCTGGGGTGGGAATAACACCACCATAGCTACTGTCAGGGAGGCTGGAGTGGGAATAACACCACCATAGTTACTGTCAGGGAGGCTGGGTTGGGAATAACACCACCGTGGTTACTGTCAGGGAGGCTGGAGTGGGAATAACACCACCATGGCTACTGTCAGGGAGGCTGGAGTTTGGGAATAACAACACCGTGGTTACTGTCAGGGAGGCTGGGTGGAATAACACCACCACTTAGAGGCTGGGTTGGGAATAAAACTATTTATGTCAGACTGAGAATAATAGCACCAGCTACTGTCAGACCTGAGTATATCCCGTGGTTACTGTCAGACCTGCGTGGAAAAACCACGTGGTTCTGTCAACTGGAGTGTAATACACACCGTGACCCTTCAGAGAGGCTGGAGTGTTTCACACCCCGTGACTACTGTCAGGGAGACTGGAGTAGGAATACCCACCGGGTGAATGGGAAAAATGTATTTCACTTCCCACTGTCCCCAAGGGTTCAGACCTCACGACCAGTGGTTCTCTTAGCCTTCCCCGCTTCAGGTTCATGTCCAGGAGTCCATCCGTGGCCCCGGATGTCTCCCCTTCCCACTTCCCTAAGGTCAGCCTCACCAACTGTACTGCCTTCCCCAGTTCATGTATCCAGGATTCCATCCGTTCGCTCCCGGATGTCTCCCCTTTCCCACTTACCTAAGGTCAGCGGTGCCTTCCCCCGATCAGTGTCTCCAGGAGTCCACTTGTGTCACCTCAGGTGGACTCCCTTCCCCACTTCTCCAAAGTCAGCGGTATTCTTGCCTTCCCCTTTTTCATGTATCCAGGAATCCATCCGTCTACCGCCGGATGTCTCCCCTTCCCCACTTACCCAAGGTCAGCCTCAACTGCTAGTATTCATGCCTTCCCCAGGTGCATGTATCCAGGAATTCATCCGTTCGCTCCCGGATGTCTTCCCTTCCCCACGTCCCCAAGGTCAGCCTCAACAACAACCTTCCCCAAGTTCATGTATCCAGGAATCCATCCGTTCGCTCCCGGATGTCTCCCTTCCCCACTTACCTAAGGTCAGCGGTGCCTTCCCTGGATCTGTGTCTCCAGGAGTCCACTTGTGTCACCTCAGGTGAACTCCCTTCCCCACTTCCTCAGAGTCAGCGGTTGCCACCCCCAGTGACCGTGTATGGAGTCCTCCTCCATCACCTGTGCGTAGAGTCTCCATCACTTCCACATCCAGTTCATTCCCTCAAGCTAAAGAAGTACTTCCTAGAGCACTTATAGTTCGCCTGAGTCTTTAAGTTAAGTTGTTCCACATTGCTAGAAATAACATGAGGGGAGATGGGGTGGCGCTATATGCCAGAGAAAACTTGAATA